>JAYESA010000005.1:206142580-206306238 GCA_036927795.1 Iris macrosiphon | reverse complement strand
ATAACTATGACTATTTATATTTAATCTACAATCTCATGTTGCAGCTGCTGATATCTGGATTTTTTTTTTCCCGGGTGTGGGGGTGTGGGGAGGGGTTACTCTTTTATGTTGCATTTGCTTTTTTGTATCCTATGACTTCTCCTTTATTATACTTATAAGGAACACATTCTTATGCCTTTAAACTTCTTACTTCTAGTTGGGGGCCATTGCGGTGAACTTGGTGGTTGGAGATAAGCCTGCAGATGTTTACTCCGGAATTGCCGCTAGGTACCTTTTATTCCTTCATGAGAAAAATGAGTTATTTTTCATATGATATATATTTAAAAATCTTTTATGGCTACTAAGCTATTTCCACCTTAGTTGCATTTGCATACTGTTCAAATGATGTCACTCAAAATGTTATATATGTTTAAGAAATTACTTTTATATGATTTATTCTCTTAGCATAAAGCCTTCCTGTTTCATTTTTCTTTACCATGATTTTGGCCAATAAAGTTAAAAAGTTCCTTATTCAATTCAGTGTATATGCATTTTGTAATGCTTGGAGCAATCATTCTAATGTTTTGTTGATGTTAGGGACGATATGGCCCTAACAGAGATGAGAAGGAAAGGATTCAAATAGCTAACCCCAAATGTGTGGGATAAATGTAGTTCTTGTAAAGATAACATGTGTTATTTGTCTGTACATTAAGTGTTCCAATCTTTTCTGATGTCTACGGTGCTCAGCACATAATGTTTGCAAGTCTCTTCTGGTTTTCCAAGGTCAATTAATCTCACTTCCAATACTTTATGTTCCTCATGGATCTTGAGTTTATTATTCATTTCCGTTCATATTGTATATGATGGAGAGATCTGAATACAGACTGTACTTGAAGAAGGTATAAGCCATCACAATCTCTTGAACCTGGGAAGCAGACACTCCAAAAATGTGGCCATGTCGTGTAGGACACGTATCAGACACGCCAAGTCCAAAATACACTAGGAGACACCAAGATAGGCACCGTGTCTGTGTTGCCGTTTCCTTACCTTGTCTCAACTGCGCAACATTCTTGAACTCAAAAAGTACAAGTAACTGGTGCTGTGATTTTACTCATACCTTTCAGATCTGATGGGTCTTTTGACCGACTAAACTACTCCATGAGTGACTTTTATGATACTATCCATCTTTTGTATTAATCTATTTCACAAATTAGACTGTACTTGCATTCAGGCAAGAAACTGCCAGGCATTGCCATGATTATTTTGCAAGTTTCTGACGACTGGGACGAGAGAAAACCTCCAGTGTGGAAATCATCTTGTATAGAGGAGTACCTTAGTTTTTTGCCTTTTCCAACTGATGGAATGAACTTGATGTTGCTGAGCTTTTCATACAGTTTTGCTGTATTTATTGCAAATCCAAACCAGATAGACATGCTTCCAGGAGCTTATCTTTCTGCACATGAAAATCTTCCTCATTTATTTACCTTGATTATTTGCATAAAGATGACAGGAGCGATCACGTCCAATATATATGTTCACTGGCTTTTATACCAATCTATAACCAACAACAACTATAACAACAATATTGTTATCCCAAACTTTTTGGACCAGCAAATGCCAATTAAAAGTCTCACTTATGTTTAAATCATGTTCACAAGAACAACTAGTGGTTTGAATTAGTTATATTAATAGGTTCATAGTAAAGCTGACAGCATACTTATTAGGACTAGAAAAATGTCTGGTGGATGGAGGAAGTGTTTTTTAATTTACTATTTATTTACAAGCTTGTTAAGGCGGCACGAGGCATCAAGGACCAAGAGGCCTAGGTGGAGGTCTCAAGGTATCGTAGGTAAGTTAAGACAAGCTTGTGGTCTGTGACCGGAACTTTGTCTTGCATTTGTGGCTCTAATCCTATGAAAATGTTGTTAAGCATATACACATAATTGCAGATTAAATGTTCAATGAAAAACAGATAAACAATACTGTTATTATTCTTTCTAATCATAAATGAATACTTAAATGCAATAAAATTAAAAATATAAAAAATAAGGAAGCGAATGATTGGATAATTCTAAAAGCTAGAGAGAGATGAGAGGAACCCTTGGGAACACCCTCATAGAAAGAGAAAAAAACTACCAAAATGAAGAAAAGGGGTGGGGGTGGGGGGTGAGTTGGTGGGAAAGAAAACCAAGGGAGATAAAGTGAGATTTACTTGATACAGCCTGGAAGTGAGTGTCATAGTTGGAAATGAAGACAAGTTTAGTGAGTTAAGATAGACACGAAGGGGAAGGGAGGAGAAAGGTTATTCTTCCTTTCTTATTCTCTAATATCTATATTAAATTATGAATAATATTAATAACTTCAAGTTATTTGGCTTGTGCCAGATTTCAAAAAAATAAAATAAATTGGCCTAGTCCGGTCACATTTAAGTCGAGGCGCTTGAGAGGACCTTAGACGGCTTGCGCCTCCTCGTCCGCCATAGGGCCTTGTTGCCTAAATACTAAGAATGCCTAGGCAGTTGCCTGCCTTTTAAAACACTGGTTATCTGCTATAGAAATAAGGGAGATATACTAAGTTGTACTAGTTATTGCTTATCAAGATTATAAGTAATGAAACTTAGGGAGATGATTATCAAGTGAAGGTTAAAAAGAGAAACAAGTGTCTGATAATCAATTTGGTGGGTTTGTGGAGGAGGAATACTATGGAAATTATCTACTTTCTAAGGAATTATTTAAATTTTTAGAGAATAACAAAGATTGTATATACTCTTTGGACTTAGAAAAAGCCTTATATGTCCCTAGAAAGACTATCATAGTTTTTGGAGAAGAAAAATGTTACCAGGGGTTATAGATTATTCAAGATATGCATGATGGAGTCGAGACTACTTTTAGACTAGTTGGAGGAGATACATTACTTCTCCATTTTATGTGACCAAAGGTCTTCATCAAGAATCAACACTATGTGCTTACCTCTTTGTTCTAGTTATGGATGCACTTGATAGAACATATTGGATGAGGTTCCATGGTGTACACTATTTCATGATTAAATTGTGTTAGTCGATGAAACTTTAGAATCTAAAGGTTTTAGGAAAAAACAATGTATATGAGACAATTTTAGTAAAACATCTAAAATGAATGAAGGAGGCTATGTGATGGTCAAGAGATACCTAATAGTAATTGCTTTCACTGTTTAGCATCATTCGTTCACCATAAATGAGAGATTGAGAAGGATGTTAGAAGGATTAAACAAGATGCTTCAGGAGTGCTATGTCATTTTTGAGTGCTATGTCATTGTAGGATAACCTTGAAATTGGAAAGAAGTTCTATCACACCAATAGGACCAACCATGAAATACGGGTCCGAGTGTTTCACATGTAAACAGGTCCAAAAAGTGAGTGTCGCTGAAATGAGAATGTTGAAGTGAATGAGCGGAAAACCACCAAGAGAGAATAAGAAACTAATGCATCCGTAGAAAGTTGGAGCTAGCGTCGATTGGGGATGAGAAAATTTGATTAGATGGTTTGCACCTATGCAATGAATACCAGTGGACGCACAAATTATGACTGATAGACAATTGGTGAAGAAGCTAATAGAGCTAGGGTTAGACCTAAGAGAACTTGTATCGAGGCTATGGGAAAGGACATGGCTTTTGCTAGTATGAGAGGAGATTACCCTTAATAGAGTTCAATGGAAGATTAAGATTCATGTAAAATCTCCCCCCCCCCCCCCCCACCACCACCCCCCCCCCCCCCCCCCCCCCCCCCCCCCCCCCGCGCGTCACATCCAAATGTTGGGATAATTTTGTTGTTGATATGTTGTTGGTTATAATAAAGTAGACATAATTTATAGTGGTAACTATCTATAATTTGCCAATATTCTTAATTTGTAACAAGCAACTAGTTTTTGCTTTTATGTGGTTGACTTGATTATGACCTGTACGTGGAATTTATTTCTTAGTTTTGCTAGTAAGTTTCTTTTTCTTCTGATGGTATGCAACAGGCTCAGATTCATTTTTTGATATAGGGTACTGGAGATCATGAGGAGAGACGCGGAGAAAGATCCAGTTACTGAACCCAATGCATTGCGTGCCAGGCTTCTCTTAAATCAAGTACAATTTCTCTCTTATTCTCTCTCTCTCTCTCTTCTAATGAAGGTTTTCTTTTCTTTTTCTTTTTCTTTTCATATTTTAGTTTTTAATAAGCTGGAGTGTTGTGCCACAAAAGGTACCATGAATCCTATGCATCGGATTTACATTGTTTTAGTGGCTAGGATGAATATTATTTCAGCACACTATATGAACCTAGCGTGTTGGCCATTTGAGCTATACATACTATGCTATGTATTTCTGAATATTTCTGCAAACTCTTATGGTCTGGTAATCTTGGCAACATACTTTAACATTAACGGTTGCATGCTATAGATTATAGTCATTTCTCTTAGTTTATTATATTTATTTATGATATGAAAAGAAATATGTAATATACCCAAGGAATATGATAGCTGTGGAAGGAAGATGTCTTATTTTATATGTGTACGCTTCTGTTGATCAGGCATATTAACAACAATCTTTGCTAATTTCTTGACTTGACTGATCCAGGTGGACAGAAAATTAGTGAAGCAGACTGTTATGACGTCTGTTTATGGTGTAACTTATGTTGGTGCTCGTGACCAAATAAAAAGAAGGTTGAAAGAACGTGGCCTCATTGTGGATGAGTCAGAAATATTTAGTGCATCTTGTTATACAGCAAAAGTAAGGAACAACTATAGGATATTAATCTTTTCGGAATTGTTCATTATTAAACTTTCAGATTGGATTATTTTGCATGGAAATCAAGTTAGGATAAATATTCTTTTATCATCTGAGCAGACTACCTTGACTGCACTTGGGGAGATGTTTGAAGCTGCAAGGGGTATCATGGGCTGGCTTGGAGACTGTGCAAAGGTATGTATTTGCACTTTATGCTATTGCACAATGCAATTTTGATGAATGATGAGCAATTTTGAATATTTTTTAGAGATGATTTCTGTTCATGCTTTATTCAGAACATTGTGATTGGACTTTATTCAGAGAAAAACAATCCAGAGAGTGTTGAGCAAGTGCACTGAGACATGCAACAATAGATAATTGGACCAACCCTGATGAACAACTTGGTAACAATATGAATAGTTCTCACTATATAAGTTGTCAAGGTGGGCAGACATGTTCAACATAATGAGATAGTCTGATCATTTAGGATATTTGGTCCTAGATAAAGTTTGAGACTTTGAGCTACCAGTTAAATTCAGATCTAGCAGTTTGAATTCACAACAGATACTGAGGAGGTATAATGTTGACTATATCGAAGCTAGAAATGCCTATAATAGGTACATGCAACCAAAAGTATACTACACTGGAATCACAACTATTCTCTAGGAAAAGGACTCAAAATTGAGAAAATAAGGCTGCTGCATAAAAAATACATGACCGATTATCATTAAGTATTTTAAGATCCTAGTTGAAGTTCCCATATTGTGCCTGATGGGTCAGGGTGTTGCTGCAAACCTTCTATTTATTTTGTTCGTCCTGCAATTATGGTTCTGCAGTAATTTTTTTTTGGGGAACCCTCCTCATTTACAAGTCTGGGCATTCTACGAGCTTGACATGGTTTCTCTTTATTAGTGTAATCCCTTTATGCTTAGGTAACAGCTGAATGCATCTAAGGTTCCCAGTAGGATCCAATAACTTAAAGATTATGCCAAACTCCCTTTAAATTTTCAAATTGAAACTGATGGAAGGAATTAAAATTCTGAAAAAAAAATACAATTTCAGTAGTAATATGGGGTAAAATGGCTAAGAATTTCTAGCATATTCCACTCGAAGTATTCTTTTCATTAAAATCCGAGTAGAGGATCATCATGTCTTGTATTGATTCGATAAGAATATGTAAACATAATATAATCTAATGCTCCGAACAATTCCATTTTATCTCTTTTCCTTGTCCTAGGTTTAAATTTATATTTTTCTTAATTCACTTGATCCGTCGAGTTTCGAGGAACCTTTACATATAACAACTCATCTCTCTCTATACAAAAAAAAATGTGAAACATGGAATCAATACTATCCCGGCCAGTCCTCTCAGAAATAAAAAGAATCGATTACTGGAGAAAATCGCGATTGGGAATGAACAAAACTACTAATTTGTTTTGTTATGACAAATTGGCAATAACACTTAGTAAAGTCAAACCAAAGAAAGGTTAGGTTTTGCTACAAAAGAAAAGGTTTGTTTTGGAGCAATCTACACTACATACCATATGAGAACTCCACCAAAAGCCAAATGACTTTGCTCAAAATCTACTGAAGCCAAAAGACAAATCAAGCTTGGAGTTTGAACACTCAGTTAACAAAATTATATTTGTTGTTTCTGACACCAACAGCTGAAGGCTAATTGCATTTTGTAGGTAGTATCTGCAGATGGCACTGTCATTCCTTTTTCATTCTTTGGCTTAATGTGTCACAGAGATTAATGCAATTCTCTATAACAAATTGTATCATCTTACCTCTTTCTCTAGTCTCTTTATATTCTAGAGGAACTTGGTGGGTGCTCTTTGGTTGCAAGAGCTTGATCTCCATACAAATGTTGGTCTCCCTACCTGCCAATTGGTCACATAGGTTTTATGGCATGGCTCTCTCATGTTCATAGCTACCTTGGGTAGGAATTCGGCACCAAAATAGAGAGTTGATGTCAGGTCAACAGCCGGTCATAAAAACTCTCTCCTTTATGGAGCTTGCTTATGCTCCATAGCCGACCCATTATGATAGGAGAAGGCTTGGATGATGATGATGCCGAGAGTAGTAGCTGCAGGATCATGTAACCTGTGAGAACTTAAAACTCCTAACTAGGAGACTTCTTTTTCCTATTCTCTCATTTTCCATGCCTCGTAATAATTTCTTCTCAGTATTTTGGTGATTGCTTGGCGGCATGGTTTTTCATAGGTTATCATTTTGTATATACACTATCATTCAATTATAATTATTTTTGTTCATGTTTATGCTTTCATGGTTTTATATGTTGCTGTTTATCATGGACGATCTATTAATTTTGTTACCTGGCTACTGACTTCTAACTTTGTTTTTGTTTAATAGATAATTGCTTCAGAGAATCAACCAGTTAGGTGGACTACTCCTCTTGGGCTTCCAGTTGTCCAGCCATATCGCAAATTGGGAAGACATTTAGTGAGTGCTCTTTTAAGCTATATTTTCTTATTACCTAGCGTAAATTTCCACATGTTGGTGGAAGCAAGAGGGTCTTGTCACCACGCCCTTCCTTTGTGTGTTCATGTGTATACACGAGTTGGTTCATATGCATGCTTGTTATTTGTACATGTGTGTACAGACTAACACTTAACTGAATTTCTCTGCAGATCAAAACCTCTCTCCAAGTTTTGACCTTACAAAGGGAAACAGATAAGGTTGATAACTACTCCCTTAACCTTTAGCTAGCATTCTATTTCTTAGGGTTTGTTGCATCTATTGTACTTTCGACAACTTGACTACAGCTGTGTAGTTTTTCTTATGTATGTGTTAAGTTGTTAACAGAAGTCATGTATGATGAAACATTGATAACTACTCTCTCACAACCTGTGGTTTCCTGTAGGTTATGGTTAAGAGGCAAAGAACAGCTTTTCCACCTAACTTTGTCCACTCCCTTGATGGTTCTCATATGATGATGACAGCAGTTGCTTGTAAAAGGGCTGGGCTGAATTTTGCAGGTTCTTCTTTCTGTTGGGGATTACATTTTTCCAATCATTATCTGCTTACATGAACATAAATTGACCTTTCATCGTGTTTTCTTTAAATTGCAGGAGTCCATGATTCATATTGGACACATGCTTGTGATGTTGATCTTATGAACAATATACTAAGGGAGAAGTTTGTGGAACTCTACGATACACCAATACTGGAAAATGTATGTACGGTATCCTCCTTGTTATCTTATTAAAATGAAACAAGCGATTATTACCCAAATCCCATTTCTTTTTTAAAATGACACTCTCGAAACGCGGGAACAAGAGTTTCCTTTTGCGACGTGTAAACAAAGAATAAAACCGAACCTATGTTGTCACAGGGGACGTATGTTTGCGAAAAAAAGTTTAAACGAAACTTTGTATTACAAACTATTAAAAAGAAAGAAGAGTACAAGAGATCATAAACGGGAATGTAAGTACAATTGATTCTAGGGAAGTATAACTGTAGATATCTGATCTACGGGTGATCACTTTACTCCTTGGACCACACGACGATGAAGAAATGCAAGGATGCTGTGAACAACTTGAAGAGTTGGACAATAAGAAAGCTTTAGCAACAACGGCACGACAAGCTTCTATTTATCTCTTTCTGTTCTTGAATTTCAAAGACTTAAATTTTTTTCCCCTTGTAACGTACACAATGATGCTATATTTATAGGATTTTAGAACAGTTATGACAGTGTGCGTGCACTTTGGACAATCCGCACTGTGCGCGCACTTTTGATGGGATGACATTTCACGATCTAGTGATTGGGTGCACAACTTGCTGTCTGCTTGACACGTGATTTCCTATACGAGGAAAACGTAGGTCATGGAACAGTTATTTGTACATGTTTCACGAAGAACATGACATGTATGACACATAATCGTAACTTCTCTTTATCAGTTAGGATCGTAGGCGCACTTTAGAAGTGGTCTGAAGATTGACGTACTTTTGGAAATATTGGGTATACAAGCGCTATTTTGAAGAAGTAGCCATGATGACGCACTTTTGTAGAAGTTGGCCGTGATGGCACACTTCTGATGAAGTTGGCACAACGGCGCACTTCTGATGAAGTTGGCACAGCGGATGGGTCGCTAAACGACAACCTGGGTCTGCGTGCTGCAGCTCAGCTGTAATGATGACATCTGACTCCTCGACTGTTGTTCAACTGTCAAATTTGTTGTATTTAATGTTTGGGGAAAAGACAGACATGCTATTTGTGCGTCTGTCTTTGTTGACGAAAGCAGCTTGAAAGTGCGTCATCCTTTGAAATAGAGTGAAAGTGCGCCATTCTTTTCCTACTAAGTTTATTCGTAGGAAACTGTGCCATCTTCAAGAGGCGCACTTTTTATGCTTCTACAACACCTAGGCGCGCAAGTAAAAAATCTACTGCCTCGACCTAGATAATTTTCTCGTGATTGTGACAATTGTCGCCTATGCACGTGTAGGCGGTCGCCTAGGGTCAAATATCTATATGCGTAGCAGTGAAATACCCAACTTCCTAGACGACACATAGGTAAGGCGGGGAGAGGCTCGTCGCCTCGCCTAACACCCAGAACAACATAGAACCAAACACAATAGCAACACAAGAACATACGTGTCTAACGTGGTTCAACCAATAGATTTGGCCTACGTCCATGGAAGGGGATAATTTCTTTATTGAATAAGTGAAAGAACCTTACAATGATTTATACAAGTTTTACCGGATCACCCAAACTCTTTTTTACGAGATTTACAACGAGAACTCCTTTCTCTCTCTATTCCCTTAGTTTTTTCTTAGCACTTGCTCACCAAATTAGGATTAAAAAAAATCGTAATATAGGCTCTCCTAAAGTATCCAAAGTCGGAAGCAATTTGGACCGTCGAAACCAACTCAACAAATTTGACACGTATGTGAAACCCAATCGAATCAAAATTTCGGTTGAGGAACCGGTATACCGGTTTCTAGTGCGTACTAGCTGCTGGGAAACTAGCATTATGATTGGCTGTATCTGTTGCTTTGGCTCCAATTTTGAGTCATGCTGTGTATTCGACTCCTCCTAAGCTTCTCCGAACACTAAACTCGCTCGTCGCTCTTCTTAGTGAACACGAGCAACACTACAACAATCTCTCTGCAACTAGTTCGATCTATCTTCTAACTAACAATAAACCGAGATATTTACTTTTAGATACCAGAGTATCCAGTTATCAACTTACCAATGGAGCCTTCCTGAATTTGAGATATACCGACTAACCAGACTAACTGCAGAAGACAAATCCGTTCTAGTGCATATCATTGCATACATGAGTGAACCCACTGCATTTGCATATGGTACATGAGACGTGTTCCTTCTCCTTCTTGGAGGATAACTTAAAAGGACCAACGATGGGGTAGTCACACGTCTTGAGTCATTCACCCTGAATATCTCCAACACATTCTTAATTTTTTTTTAGGATAACCATAGCTTTCCATCATTTTTGTCTCGATAAATTTTTAATCCAAGGATTATTCTTGCTCTAACTAAATCCTTTATGTCAAATTCTGCACTCAATAAATATTTGAGCGCCCTTGTTTCCACCATGTTATTAGCAGCAATCAGCAGATCGTTGACGTCCAAGTGTAAATGTACCAACGAACCATCTTAGAGTACACACAAGTGCTACTCACATCAAGAGAAATTTGTTTTTACCATAAATAAGTGCTTGTACTACTACACGAGAGATTGCTTTATCCCATATAGAGATCACTCGAGTTCACATATGTAATCCTCATTACCAGGCTCCATAAAAACCTTTCAGGTTGTCTCATGAAGATCGTCTCTTCCAACTCACCATGTAGAAAACCACTTTCACATCCATTTGCTCCAACTGGCATGAGAAAATTTTGTTATAGTTAATCTCCTCCTTATGAGCATAACCCTATAAAACTAACCTTGTCTTGTATTGCTCATTATCCTTCTTCCTGAATACTCACTTGCAACCAATAGCTCTTTTCTCCTTTAGATAGCTTAATCATGTTCCACATGATGTTCTTTCAAATTAATTCCTTCTCTATCATAGACACAATCAATTGATCCCTTCCGCTTGCTCAATGGTCTCCTTATAATCATTGGGATCTCTATTTTCGTAATTAAAGGCAACACAATAATATATTTGAAACCATATCTAACTGGAGCTTTATATGGATGCCTTGATCTCCTCAATGTTACTGTTTGTAGGTCCTGCTAGGGTTGGTTCTGATCATCCATCTCCGTAACATACTCGTCCACCTCCCATCATTAGGCTCTAATGGTGCTTCAGTGACTGTGTCCTCCTGAGTACAAGAAACCTCCACCTCAACCGAATCATTTCCACCTGATGTGATACTTGCATCTTTAGATTCTTTCTCTACATCTTTTAATATTGAAACCTCATTGAAATCACATCTTGGTTAGTGATCACCCGTTTCTTTCCGGACCCCATAACTTGAAGCCTTTGACTCCCATGCTTGAATCCTAATAAGACTCACTGTTTCAAATTTGACTCCAGTTGGTTCTATCCTTTTGATTTACGAGTGAATAGACATGCATCCAAACAAACGTAGGGAATCATAACTTCACTGTTTATTGTCTCCATTAACTCTTCAGGAATATGAAGATATATGGCCGTAGATAGTGACCTATTAACCAAATAGCATGCATGCCATATTATCTGTCCAGAAGTCCTCAGTAAGGCCAACATGTAACAGCATACTCTGGCTCTCTATAATAGTGTTATGTTCATGAACTTCGCTATCCCGTATTGTAGTCTGGGCATTCAGGAACCGTCTATTGCCTTGAATTCTACCTTATTTCTCTTACAATAATATTGAAACTCCGTCGAGGTGTGCTCCCCTCCATTATGTGTGCAAATATTTTACCATTCGTCCCTTTTGCTTCTCCATGGCCGTTTTTAGTTCTTGAATCTGACAAACACTTCTGACCTGTGCTTCAGGAAATAGACCTATAGCTTTTGTGAGAAGTCGTCAATAAAAGTGACATAGTACTTGACACCTCCCTTTGATCGAACCGGTGATTACCCCGCATGTACGAGTGTATGTAGTCGAGAAATCCTTCGTTTTTTTTGCACGACCTGCTTGAAGCTAACTTTATGTTGCTTTTCCATCGTGCAATACTTGTAAAAATCTAGTTTGGACTCTTTTAATTCTTTCATCAACTCCCGTTTTTTCCAACTCACAAAGCCCCGTCCCACTTATGCGGCGAATACACACGACATAGCTTTGTGGTATCCTCCACATGTTTGTCTATAACGGCGATTGCACCACCAATAACTTTGCTTCCATATACAAGTTCGACGACAAACACCGTCCCTTTATGACCACAAAATTATCTTTTACTATCTTTAAAACTCTATTATAGCAAATGATCTTGCATTCTGCTGCATCCAACTCTCCTAGAGAAATTTTGTTCTTTTTTAATTTCAGAATGTATCTTACGTTTACGAGTGTTCACACTACAATATCAAACATGCGAATGTTGATGTTCCCTATGCTAATGGTTTTCCATATTGTATCGTTCCATATGAGAACGACACCTCACAAAACTCCTTATACATATTGAATTACTCTTTTTGGATGCATATACATCACATGATGACTCGTTAGCTTCCGTTGCTATATTGGTTTGACCCTAATTCCTTGAGCTAACACTTTCTCTTCTTTTCGAACTACTATTGGTACTATTGGTACTTTGGTATGCATGTTCATGTGACCTGAGTGCTGACAGAAATAACATGCATTACCATTATGGTATGATGATTTTGATTTTTCTATGTTGCTCTTACCTTCATCTAGTGTTCTAAAATTCGCTATGCGGATTCGGTGCGGAAGAGGACCGCCTAGGCGCCGAACAAGTTATTTTTTTTTGAAATTTAAATTTTAAAATCCATAATACAAATTTGAAGTTTGAAATTCAAAATTTGAAATCCAAATATGTTCTAAATTCATAATGCAATTCATAATTTTTTTAAATTTGAAATCAATATTACAAATTTGATAGTTCAATGTTCTAAATTCAAATTCAATCTTAAAATCCAAACAACATATCCACAATACAACTAAGCAGCAAAAAATAACAATAAAAAAAATAAAACTTAAAATTCGAACAGTTGCACATGCCTGAACAAGGTCAAACAACCGCACAAACCCGTCGAATATGGGATTTTCGGTTCGGCCTAAGGCCGTCTAGTCCGATTTTTAGAACACTGCCTTCATCTTTATTCTTCGACCTTTACCTTTCATTGGCAATCAACCATGATGACTCTTTCGAAACATTCATCCTCTTTATGATCTTACTGTTGAGAAGCGTAGCTGTAATCTCCTTCGTCTCTCGAGTCTACTTCTTATAAAGAATTGTTGTTAACAAATGATCATACGACAATAGAAGTGAAGATAGGAACAAAAGAGCTTGGTCATATTCTTATAACCTTACCCCTCAAGGCTCAAAATATCATTGACTACCTTATTGAAGCTGTTTAGATGGTATAGAATTTGGGTACCTTTCTTCCAAGGTTCAAAGTATCGGTATTGGAATTGGTATCGGACGATTCCTATGAGTATCGGGATCGACGACATCGGTAGTATCGACGGTTTCGGATCGGAGTATCAGATTTTTTGGTATATGAAAGCAAACAACTATTAGTAAATTATTAACATTTTAGAAAATATATTTTATACATTTATGCATAATTTAAAGTATTTTTAGTGTTGTTTCTTAGTATTTTTGAAATTAAATGAAATAGTAGTCATCCTTGTCGATTGATTTATATGCGATATATAAGTTTCTCTCTTTTATATGCTTTTACAACCTTACTATGCTTTTACACCCTTGCTAATTGGTCTTTTTAATTCAATTTTCTTTGCCGAATTGACTGGAAAAGAGATCTAATGTCGGTATCGGTAAGTATCGGATATCAGTCGGTATCAGATCGGGACATGCCAAATTGTATCAGTATCAGCCGTATCGGATTGGTATCGGCCGATACTTCACACTATGCTTTCTTCATGCATTAACTATTGAGTTGCTTCTTTAGGTAGAACTTGTTTGATAGTAATATACAAGCTTTTTAGCTTCAACCATGATCTTGTTGTATTAGTTTTTGTCATCACTTTTCACATCACCTTGTCTGCCAGATAAAGTTCTAACGTGTATTGTGTCTTCTAATCCATGTCATATCATGCATTGTGTGTCATGTCGGCATATTTCTATTCTTTGTTGGCAATGACCTTGTACAATCATTCTTTAAAGAGAATTGGTGCTATTGGCTTTATTACTCGTCATCCTTAATCCCGAAGTAGAGAAACACCCCCCCCCCCTCCCCCGTCCCGGAATTTATGAGCTAATAACTTTCAAAATCACGATCTAAGAGGATAGGAAGCGCACCAATGTCATCACCTACCATTGATCTTGATCGAAAAATTGAAGAACCTTTGGTTCTCTGAAGCTCTGATACCAATTCTAAACTAGGAATCGAAAGTTCCCTTTTGTGACGAGTAAACAAATAATAAAATCATACACAATAGCATCAAGAACACACAAATCTAACGTGGTTCAACCAATATATTTGGCTTATGCCCACGAGGATAATATCATTATTGAATAATGGAGAGATCCTTACTAGAATTCAAACAAGTAATACGAACTCTTTCAGATGAGGTCTCCTCCGCCGAGAAGTCCTTCCTCTCTATTCCATTAGTTTTTTTTTTCTGAGCAGTTGCTCACCAAATTAGGTCAAAAAATCTTAAGATCGGCTCTCCTAATTTCCTCAAAGTCGGGAACAATCTGGACCATCAAAAGCAACTTAACAAATCTGATCCGAACGCAAAATCCGCTCGAAACAAAATTTTGGTCAGGGAACCGATATACTAGTTTCTAGTGCATACTAGCTGCTGGAAAAACTGGTATTTCGGTTGAGTCAAAGCATGTATTCCAGTTGGTTGGTTGTAGATGCTGCTTTGGCTCCAATTTTGACCCTACTTTGTGCCTTTGACTCCTCCCGAAGCGATCAACGGACGGTGCTCGTCGCTTTACTCCGTGAATGATTAAAGCTTTTTAGCTACTCTATCAATCTGGCATGCTTCTAGACCTCTGCCGGATAAACTAGGAGTTTTCCATGAAGTCTTGGTAGTCTTGATTTCTGCTTTGTTGGCTATAATAGTTTATGCTCATGTGCCCTTCAAGAAAACCTCCAATATTCTCACTAGGAAATAATCTAGAAGAACATGATATAACAAAGGTATGATGTAGCAATTATGTTTTACACCTTGATCTGAAGTTATACCGAAGACAAAATAGCCACATGTTAAAAATTAAAAGAACAAAGATGATAACCTTCCGGTTAGTTTGATTGAAATGAAAGGTTATAGATCCATAGAAATGGGAGGTTATGAACATCATGGGGCCCTCCCCAGACATCCTTTTGTAGGAGGCTTGCTGTACTGTACTGGAATGCATCGTCACACCCACCCATCCATCCACACACCACATACACACACTGACACTTCGTGTCATATGGGAATTGAGGATAGTGTTGTAGTGTGGCCCGTGTCCAATGAGCAGAGCGATACATCGGGTAAGTGGAAAATCAGTCTTCCTCGATCTGCCCTATATTTAAGGCACATCAAACAGTTAAGGATCATGTTCACGTTTTTAGGTTGCTACATTTATGTAATTGAACAACTCTATATATAAATATAGGGAGCTTAAATATCTGGTGTGTATGTGTTGTGTGTGTTTAAGCTTAAATCATTCACTACATTTATGCTTTGATCATTCACTTCCTCGATCTGCCCTGTGTGTGTGTGGGGGGGGGGGGGGGGGGGGGGGGGGGCATGAGGCTTAAATATCTGGTTTTCCACTTACCAGATGTATCGCTATGTTCGTTGGACACGAGCTACACTACAACACTATTCTCAATTCCCATGACACAATAAAGTGAATGATCAAAGCCTTTTAGCTAGTTTATCAATCTGACATGCTGCTAGATCCCTGGCCGGATAAACGTGGATTTGCCATGAAGTCTGGGTAGTTTGGATTTCTGTTTCGTTGGCAATAAGGGGGGCCTGTTTGGTAACTAGGATAACTAGGATTGAATTTTGGATTTGGATTTGGATTTGGATTTGGATTTGTAAATCCAAAATTTGGATTTTGGTACAATCATGAATTTCCAAATCCATTGTTTGGTAAACTAAAATTTTGTCATTGGATTTAGTTAAAATCCAAATATATTGTTTGGATAGGAAAATAAATTTTACCATTGGATTATAATAAAATATTAATTAATAAAATTATAAGTTAATAAATTATTAATTATGATTAAAATTATGATTAATAAATTAATAATTATAATAAATTTTGATTAATAAAATTATAAATTACAAATTATAAATTAAGATTAAGATTATAATTAATAAATTATTAATTAAGATTATAATAAAATATCAATTAATAAATTAATATTTATTATTATAATTATGGTTAATAAATTATTAATTAAAATTATAACTAAATATTAACTAATAAATTATTAATTAAGATTATAATTATGATTAATAAATTATTAATATTATAATAAAATATTAATGCATAAGATTATAAATTAAATAATTATATATTATTTATTGTAATTATGATTATAATTATGATTTAATAAATTATTAATTATGATTATAATTATGATTAATAAATTATTAATTAAGAATATAAGAAACTATTATTGCATAAAATTATAAATGATTAAATTATTAATTAAAATTCTAATAAAATATTAATTAATAAATTTATTAATTAAAATTTGAAAGGTTATAGATTCATAGAACGAGAGGTTCTGAAAATCAAGGCCCTCCCAGACATCCTTTAGTAGGGGTCTTGTTGTACTGGAATGCGTCGTCACATACACACTCACTTTGACACACCAGATATTTAAGCTCCCTATATTTATATAGTGAGCTGGGGAGGTTCTGAAAATCATGGCCCTCCCAGACATCCTTTAGTAGGGGTCTTGTTGTACTGTAATGCGTCGTCACACACACACTTTGACACAAACCAGATATTTAAGCTCCCTATATTTATATAGTGAGCTGTTCGCTTACAGAAATGTATGCAACCAAAAAACGTAAACATGATCCTCAATCGTTGGATAATTGTGATTAATAAATTGATAAACTATTAACTAAGATTATAATAAAATATTAATTAATAATATTATAAATTAATAAATTATTAGTTAAGATGAAATTTTTGATTATAGTTATGATTAATAAATTATTAATTACGATTATAATAAAATATTAACTAATAAACTAATAGTTATGATTATAATTATGATATAGTTATGATTAATAAATTATTAATTATGATTATAATAAAATATTAACTAATAAACTAATAGTTATGATTATAATTATAATTAATTAACTAATTATTATAAATATGATTATAATTATGATTAATAAATTATTAATTATGATTGTAATAAAATATTAATTAATAAATTATAAATTAATTAACAATTAATTAATTATTAAATTCAATTGTTAGGTCCTTGACCTAATTGACCTAGAAATGGAGATCAGGTGTTTCCTGCCATGATCTTCAGGTAAATTGCAGAGAAGGACAATGGAGAACTCAATTTGGGGAAGAACAACAGAAAATTTTATTTAGGGTTCTTGATAGTGGAATACAAGAAGATAAAAGAAGTAGCTACAATGAAGGAGAAGAAACTACTAAGAAGCTAAAGCTAAGTAATTCTAATACATTGTCCTGGTGGCTAACACCTTAGCTTCATAAAGCTTATAGCTAATTGCATTGCTAAAGGCAAGGTAATAGGGTTGGCTACCTGCACTTCATACCTTATCTCTTCCTTCAGGCCTCCAACATACTGACTGATAAGACATTTTTCAGATAATCCCAACACCTTGCTAGACAATTTCTGAAATTGGGATGTATAATCTTGCACTATGTTTTCTTGTTTCAAGAGCTTCAACTCAATCATGGGATCCACAAACTGTGAGGGTCCAAATTGCATCTTAATAGATTGACAAAATTTCTGCCAACATATCATGCCTCTCTTGGTCTTCATCAACCAATCAAACCAGAAAGCTGCCGACCCTTGCAATTGTACGAGCACATTCTTATTCTGTCCCACTCTGACATAGGATAGAAACTAAAATAGTAGTTTATCCTCAACAACCATTCCTCCACATCAGTATCACCACTGAATTGGGGTATTTTCAGCCTGAGTGGAGGTAAGTTCCAATTGAAGTTTTCCTGCAGTGTCCCAAATTGTAACCCCCTGTGCCCTGGGGTTGACAACAATAGAGTGGTATTAGTTTGTTGTATGAAGGTTGGGCCAATGGCTAGGTATTCTAGTGTTGCCCTTACATTCTGGATTGAAGGATTTTTTGGACCTTCTTGATGGTCTGGCAGATGAGTAACTCGGGTACCAATGTGGGTGTGAGGTCTCCCATACACGGCCTCAAAGGGATTATAATTATGATATAGTTATGATTAATAAATTATTAATTACGATTATAATAAAATATTAACTAATAAACTAATAGTTATGATTATAATTATGATTTAATAAATTATTAATTAAGATTATAATTATGATTATAATAATGATTAATAAATTATTAATCATGAATAAAATAAAATATTAATGCATAAAATTATTAATTAACTAATTATTAATTAATTATTATAAATATAAATATAATTATGATTAATAAATTATTAATTATGATTGTAATAAATATTAATTAATAAATTATAAATTAATTAACTATTAATTAATTATTAAAATTATGAATAATAAATTATTAAATTATTAATTAAGATTATAATAAAACATTAAATTATAAAATTAATAAATTATTATTTAAGATTATAATTGTGATTAATAAATTATTAGCTAAGATTATAATATAATATTAATTAATAAAATTATAAATTATTATCTAGGAAAGAATCTAGATAAAGAGATATAACAAAGGTATGCTCTAGCAATTAGGTTTTACACCTTGATCTGAAGGTATACCAAAGACAAAATAGCCACATGTTAAAAGTTAAAAGAGCAAAGATGATCACCTTCCTGTTCAAGACATCCTTTAGTAGGGGTCTTGTTGTACTGGAATGCGTCGTCACACACACACACAAAACACATACACACTTTATTTAGGCAAATACCTAGGCACGAGGCACATGACGAGACGTGGGCTTCAACAAAAAGTTGCACCATTTTTTAGATGTCTCTTACATAATATATTTTTAAATACTAAACTCATATTATAATTAATTAATTCATAACCCCATTAAAATAGTAATAAGTATAGTAAATAAAATAATGAATACAACAATTAACAATTAAACATCGAACTGAACCGAACTCTTTTAAAAGGCATAAGGCGCGCTCGAGGCGATAGGATCCCTGGAGCCTAGGCGCGAGGCACACAGCGAGGTGTAGGATCCAACGAAGTGACGCTTTTTTACATGTCTCTTACGTAATATAGTTTTAAAGACACAAACTTATTATATCTAATTAATTCATAAACCCATTAAAATAGTAAAAAATGGTAAATAAAATAATGAAGACACCAATTAATAGTTAATCATTGTAAAAATGGACTTGATAAGGGGGTTTCATGTTAATATGAGCTAAGTCTAATATCATACCACATGGATGAGCTCATATTCAGTTCTCACCACGTTTCCCGTGGGTGTTGTCCAAGGTTACAAGTAAGGCTGATTGACCAATCTAGTTTCTTTGAGGCACTATGGTGACTATTTTCAACCAGGTTATTTTCAGGATCGATTTGATAACATCAAGAGTAACAATAGAAAATCTATTAATTACAACAAATATATTAGTTGAAATAAAATATAATCAGGATCGATTTGATAACATCAAGAGTAACAATAGAAAATCTATTAATTGCAATAAATATATTAGTTGAAATAAAATATAAGCACTAAAACACTGAAACATAGAAAGAAAAACACTAGGTTAATGAATGTTGGATGTACTTCACATATGATTGAGTACTCGAGGCTTACAAGTTTGGTGGCAATATAAAGTGAGTTGTATAAAACGTTTATTACAACATCCGGTAGAAAGTAGAAGGATTAGGTATACATATGTAGGATTGATCATGGACTTGATAAGGGGTATGAGGTAAGTCTATAATATCATACCTCATGGTTGATCTCCTATTCAGTTCTCACCACGTTTCCAGTGGGTGTTGTCCAAGGTTACAAGTAAGGCTGATTGACCAATCTAGTTGCTTTGAGGCAGTAGGGTCCTCTGGAGCCTAGGCACGAGGCACATGACGAGACGTGGGCTTCAACAAAACGTTGCACCATTTTTAGATGTCTCTTACATAATATATTTTTAAATACTAAACTCATATTATAATTAATTAACTCATAACCCCATTAAAATAGTAAAAAGTATAGTAAATAAAATAATGAATACAACAATTAACAATTAAACATCGAACCGAACCAAACTCTTTTAAAAGGCATAAGGCGCGCTCGAGGCGATAGGATCCCTGGAGCCTAGGCGCAAGGCACATAGCGAGGTGTAGGCTCCAACGAAGTGACACACTTTTTTAGATGTCTCCTACGTAATATAGTTTTAAAGACACAAACTTATTATATCTAATTAATTCATAAACCCATTAAAATAGTAAAAAATAGTAAATAAAATAATGAAGACACCAATTAATAGTTAATCATTGTAAAATAATAATAATTACCAAGTCACATAATAATATGAAACTAACAAAACACTAAAAATCAACATTGTCCAAATTATCCTCTCCATAACCAACAACTCCAACGTATTGTATCATCCAATACAAAACCATTATTTACAATAAAAAAGTTTAAGTTGAATGACTTGATACATTTGATAGTGTTTCTATTCTTAGCATCCAGTTGGTGACTATTTTCAACCAGGTTATTTTCAGGATCAATTTGATAAAGTGAGTTGTATAAAAAGTTTATTACAACATCCGGTAGAAAGTAGAAGGATTAGGTATACATATGTAGGATTGATCATGGACTTGACAAGGTGGGTATGTATTAGGACCTAAGGTTGGAGGGATTATATGGGTTTACTCCTAAGAAGCATCTCTATAACGTGGTCCGAGTATGGAATCTAAGGTTTGAGGAACTATATGGATTCACTTCAAAGATGGGTCTAGTTTCCAAGCCCAAGGTGGAACGGAAGTCGTGTCTTGCATATAGTAGTGGTGCGGTTTGGTGAACGTGTGGGTTTAACACTTAAGGAGACCACAATACATTTAATCTTTAAGTTGCTTGGGCTTACCTTGATACGGGCTAAGGTAGAGATTGTTGGGTTGTATCTCTCAGAAATTTTGGACTTGATAAGGATGTTTCATGTTAATATGAGCTAAGTCTAATATCATACCTCATGGATGAGCTCCTATTCAGTTCTCACCGTGTTTCCAGTGGGTGTTGTCCAAGGTTACAAGTAAGGCTGATTGACCAATCTAGTTGCTTCCAGACAGATTGTGCTGAAGCGTGCATAGAAGTATATTCAAAATTAAATTGGCTCCTAAGGTGGAATTTTCGCCATAAGGTGGCTATGGATTGGGACCTAAGATTGGAGGGATTATATGAGTTTACTCCTAAGAAGCATCTCTATAACGTAGTCCGAGTATGGAATCTAAGGTTTGAGGAACTATATGGATTCACTTCAAAGATGGGTCTAGTTTCCAAGCCCAAGGTGGAACGGAAGTCGTGTGTCTCGCATATAGTAATGGTGCGGTTTGGTGAACGTGTGGGTTTAACACTTAAGGAGACCACAATACATTGAATCTTCAGGTTGCTTGGGCTTACATTGAATCTTCAGGTTGCTTGGGCTTACCTTGATAAGATGGAGATTGTTGGGTTGTATCTCTCATCCAATTGAGTACCCAAAATTCATCAGTTTGGTGAAAATATAAAAAGGAGTTCTATAGAGATTTTAGTCTCACATCGGATAGAGAGTGGAATCATGAGGTATAGATATACGAGATTGATCTTTGGACTTGGGGGGGGGGGGGGGGGGGGGGTTGTTCATTTTTAAGTCATATGAGTCAATTCCATTATCATACCTCATGGATCAACTCTTGTTCGGATCTCGTCATGTTTCAAACAATGAACATTGTACTCTTCAAGTGTGCCTCAAAAATATACACGAGACACCTCAAACTAGGCGTGGGGTGCACGATAAGGCGCTCAAGTGTGCCTCAAAAATATGCATGAGGCGCACACCTCAAAAGTAAGTGTGGGGTGAACGAGACGCATGCCTCGGGTGAATCTAGGTGAATGAGTCTCTCCTAATAAAAAACAAGGCAAAAGGGTGAGTCTCAAGCTTTAGCCTTTATTAGGACTAGAGGTGGGCTTAAAAGAACTTGGATTAAGTCTGTATTAAAGGATTTTGTTTTTCTAAATGTTACAGAGGACATAGCCCTATAGCATAGCAGAATGGAAGAAAAGGATTTGAATAGACGTCCTCAAAATTTTGGACAAAGGCTCTGCCGCTGTGTTGTTGTAATAATGATTGTTCTACAATATGAAGCATAAAGATGTTATGATTATTGATACTAGTATATATGTACGTGCATTGCACGTATTTCGTACTACTTGGAAAGAACAAACAATAGTTCTTTAAGCCTTTTTTTTTTACTTGGGAAGAGCAAACAACTGTCCCTCTTAATTTTTTTTCCTATAGGTAATTACCTAACTACCCATGTTAAATATAATGAACAATTTTAATTAGTAAATATAGGTAAGGACATTTTTGGAACAACAATTTTCACTGTGAAGCTTCAACTTTTCTTACTATATAGTAGTATAGATTAATTTAACTAGAAAGGGCCATCAAACTGGTTGCTCTCGCATATTTCTTAATTTTGGTTTCATCATGCAATGCTATCCTCTTGCATATTTCATGATTTCTTTTTGAGGTGTGATTTGTCAGTATTAAAGTTCTCATTCTTATTATGGTTATTGTTGAATGCTGCAGTTATTGGAGGGCTTTCAACAATCTTTCCCCAAATTAAGTTTCCCACCTTTGCCTGATCGAGGGGATTTCAATTTAAAAGATGTTATTGATTCACCATATTTCTTTAACTGACGCCTTCTTTCAGCATTAAACTTCTCCCTCTTCGACGGGACTTTGTACACATTCTTTTTTGCTGGTGGCCACAGCTACAAGCAAGATGGAGCTCTTGCTCCCATGACCCACAAGAACTGATTGTGCTCAGGTCCCAGGAATGAATTGACATGCATGGGTCCATGTGCTGAAAGTATAGACCGAAGTCTGATGATGTTTCCCGGAGAGCACAACATATTTTATGTTCAGAGGAAAATAAACAATGCAAACAGCAAAGAGCACGTTCTATTGAGGCTAGTAATACTAGGTGATTACTCTCGTTGAAATACAAAGATTGACAGATACCGGGGCATACAAATTACATTATCGGCACGACTTGTTTGAAGAAAGGCAGAAGTTCCTGTGCAACTTATCCAGCTGCTCGGGGAATCATTCCTTCAAATATTTTAAGTGTTCAATTTCGTGTATGTTGAGTGATATGATTTCTTGTAATCCAAATTGCAATTTAGCAAAATATTCCTTCTCAATAGTTCTTATCAGGTTGAGTGACTATTTTCCTCTTTAAGTACTTTATTCTTTTACTGATGGTGATAGGTAGAACTTAATTCTTTTACGACAATTGTCATAAGAACAGGTCTCTACTACAGGGGCTCTCATGTATATGTACATTGTCAAGTATAGATATGATATGTTCATTTGTATTGGTCATACATTCCATGAAATTGTGAACTGACCCATAAAAATTTAGTTATACAGAAAATGATATTGTCCATCCATCTCATTTTATTGCTGAACGGATGTGCATATGATTTAAGTTTTGAACTCCTGTTGGCTGATATATGGTCCCATTCATATGATTGAAGTTTTGAACTCCTGGCTGCTGATATATGTTGCCATTGACGAAACTCTAATGGGGCGTTTGGTACGCAAAATATTTTGGATTTAATATTTTTTTTTTCGGAAATTGTGAATGTCGGGTTAAATAAATGTTCACAAAACATGATAATTTTTTCCCTTAAGAATAAGTGGATATTTTTTTAGTTTTTAGTTTTTAGTTTTTAGTTTTTTTTTATTCTTTTAAGAATCTTTTTTGTTTTTTTTTCAGTTTTTGTTTTTTGTTGCGTTTTTCATTTTTTCCCTTTTTGCTTAACTTTTTTATTTTTTGGAGAATGGTTTTTTTTTTTGCGGTTTTTTTCTTCAGTTTTTCATTTTGTTTGTTGCTGTGTTTTTTGGTGTTCTCCTTTTTTTTTCAGTTTATTTATTTATTTATTATTTTTTTTCCATAAATATTTATATATTCACCAAACAAGCGAATATAATTTTTCAGAAAATTTAATTACCAAAAATTTAATTTACGAAAATATATAATTTTTTGGCCATATTGTATTTCATTTCTTCCGCAGACCAAAATCCCCCTAAAGGAACAGTGGTTGCAAGGAAAGGTAGAAAGGAGAGACGAAATATATCTGATGTTTCTGGTCAGAAAGATCATTTTATTTTTCATTGGTATATTGGAAAACCTTTTCCATTGGATCATAAATTTCCCATGGAAAAACAGCTATATCAAAACCTTAAATAAACATTACTTACCATTTTAGTGGTTAGCTAATCTGATCTATGCGTTACTGTTGTTAATAGAATGCTTATAACTGATTTTAAAAAAAAACTGTTTATTCTTTGAATGGACTTTTTCAAGTCTAAAATTTATAATCGAGTAATGTTAATTGAGAAATATTTGACATCAAGCTTTCTCCTGACGAAGAAGAACACAATAGCTTATCATGATAAAAAAAAAAACTTAGGCATACAGATTCTTAAGAGAAATCATCTCACTTGGTACAGAAATTTAAGTGGGAATATTGCGATAAACAGATGAAACTTTCTTTTCCAATAAGTTAACATGTCTATCTAGCATGGAGACAACAGCTTCAAATTCTGTGACTTGCTGGTCTATTGCATCAATCTGCTGGGCATACTCATCAAAATTGTGATTTTTCTGACTTAGTTGCTCCACAAAGACTCTTAGCCCTGACGAAACATCACCGTATTTTTTGTATTCCTCTGTTACTCTGTAGTTCATCTTCTCCAGAAGCAGTAGCTGGTTATTTGCACCCTGAAGTAAATAGCATAACATCAATGGACAGGAAATGAATGTATCCCAAGAACAATGGAACAGTTGGTGCTAGTAGTACTAAAGGAGGTGAGAGGAAAACAAGCATTTTGAAGCATTAGAGCTGATCAAAGCAAGTAGAATATGGAGCAAGAACAATAGGGAAATGTAGTAAGGAGGGGCAAAGTGCACATACATGATGTTCCCTTCATTTATAAAAGTAGACATAGAGTTGCCACATGTAGAAGGAACTTGCTTGAAAATTAAAATTTTACATATACAAGCATGTCACAGGTAATTGAACATAGAAAATGTAAAAAATATCACTGAATCAACATGTGACGATCCATCACTTCACTCTTTGTAGATTGTCCAAAAGACAGCTAGGTACGCCAAAACTTTCTCCCACATGAAAATAAGTCACTTTCCATCATTCTTTCTATCTGACAAAAGTCGCTCTGTAAATGGTGTAATGTTGTTCAGGCAAGCACTCTTTCCAGTCTCTCTTTTCGGATCAACCTGCTAAGGGTGTTAAATGCAGCTTATAGTTTAATGACAAAAAAATGAATGACAATTATACAAATTGTATAACTGCCAAAATAGTGTGGAGATTACACAGCATTATTAACCTGTATCTTAGTCTTTATCTCTGTTCTAAAAGGCGGCCTAGATGGTCGCCTAGGTGCATGTCCACCTAGGCACCTACCTAGTCCCCTCCCGACTGTGCATGTTTTGAGATTTAATGGAGTTTTTCTGTAATTTTCAGTAGTTTTTTGGATTTTTTTAGTTTTTAGTTTTTTGACCTGCCTAGATCTAGGTGGACGCCTAGGCGCTCACCTAGATGGGTTAGGTGCTAGGCAGCGGGTGCCCGCCCAACTAGCATCTAGCGCTTTTCACAACCTTGGTCTTTATTCAGGTATAGCCGAGTAGATGGTGGTAACACCTAAAACTCTGCCTGTCTTTCACGAACATTCCACTTCTCATTTAGGCCTTTACTTACTTTTCTAAATAATCAATTTAATTTGGTTCCTAAATTATATTAACACAGCTCAGTGGGGCTTATTGTTTGCATATTGAAGAACTTAAGCTTGTGAAGTCACTGACGTGCGCTTCAAGTACTTTTTGTTTTTTCTGTCAAGGAGTATCATTCAGTCTTGCTTACATTCTGCAGTTTGCAACATCTTCTTTTTCCCTTCTTCTTTACATATAGCCTAGACTCTGTAGCCTATAACCCAACCTATTTAAACAATAATGTACATATATTTCAGTTATCAAACTTAGGTCCATAGTTAATGTTTATGGATGAGTTTAGTGTGACTTGAAGCTTACAAGGGAAAGTATAATAGAGAATCTATAATTCACACTTGCAGTTAACCTTTTCTTCTGTTGTAAGCAAAATAATATAAGTGCAATTTTAGTAGTATAATTTAAGCAAGACTAACCTTTAGCATAGAAAAGAAATTGTAAGAAAAACTGTAAGGTGAGAACAATGAGAATGAAATCACACACTACATAATTGTAGAAAATAATAAAAAAATTAATTTAATGCACATCATATAAGACAGATTTGCACTAGGATTTTAAACCAAGAACCAATAAGTGTACAAATTATACGAAGTAATGGCGTAGAATAAAGACAGCATAACAATTCCACGTCTTGGCAAAATAAAAAATCAACATGTAGCCTTGGTTGTGGTCTACAAGTTTCCATTTAATCTATTTACAACTTTGTCCCTTAATTTGTGTGTCAACTACTAGCTGTACTCATGAATTTTCGACTTTGACAGTTTTGGTTTATCACCCTCCGTTCTTCATACTTATTCAATGAGCATTTTCGACTTGTTCCAGGTGGACAACACCTCGTGGAGGGAATAGTATCAGAGATTAGCCCCTATTTTCCCTGAAGGAAATAATTAGGTAGCCTCTAATATCTTGTACCGCTTATGTCCCTTCCTTACTAATGTTGCACGGACACATACAACACGACACAATTCATGCAATACAAAAACAACATTGATTTTGGCACGCATCCTAGTGTATTTTCTAGTGTAAGTCGTGTACGATTAGAACTATCAATTGGGCCGGCCCGGCCCAGTCCGGCCCGGCCCAGTCCGGCACGAGCCCGACCCGAAAAATTGGCCCATGTGCCGGCCCGGCTTGTTTTATTGTGGGCCCGGCGGCCCGGCCCGCTCCAGTATATTAGGTTGTGCCGGGTCAAATATATCGGCCCATAAGATAGGCCCGGCCAGGCTAAGCCTGACACGAGGTCCGGCTCGGGCCACCCAAACATATGAGAAGAACGAGGTTAAACAGTACGATACATGTCTGAACAATGTGATACAGAAACTGACGATGACTTCGGGAGTGCCCATGCTTCCTATCTCTTCCTTCTCCTTTTGGCAGACTAGATCTGGCTATATTCCCGGTTTCCCATCAGCCAACCATAGTATGGGTTAAACAGACCCATACCCCTGTGCGAGATTTCAATGGGGTTTTGCATCGATATTGTGGTTTGCCGGATATAAGTGCAATAACTCTGTGAATATTTGCGACACAAATTCAAAAGACTTGCAGGAACGATCTGGAACTGCCAACGATGACACTGTACCAATACGGCCACACCCACCCACCCACACACCACCACGACCACCATAGTAATAGAGTCGGAGACGAACTATTTCACCAATTAAAAAAAAAAATCCCCTCTTGTTCATGGGGTTTAGTGCCAAAAAGTCGATACAAGTTACGATTTTGAGGGATCCATCACCACTAGTTCATTGACTGGTTGCGTTGTCCGACAATTTTCTTGCTAAAGATTTGATCTTTTATGGATTTATGTGAAAAATACACGTCCAAATGCAGTTGAGCTTCACCCAGACTTTTCTATAGGGGGTGTGTTGGGGGAGGTGGGGGGGGGGGGGGGGGGGGGGGGTTTGGTTGGTGAATTTTAGGGTTTACTAGTATTGGTGTAGAAATTTCAATATAATCACCAAAATAGAAATAGAGAAAGAAAGAATTAGGCGACCTCGAGTTCCCCTTTGATGATGGCGGAGACATTGGTGAAGAGCTCCGCCAGCGATTCCGCCAGTTCGTCACGCTCCTCCTCCGCCTCCATCGCCACCAAAAACCCTAACTGAGAGAGAGAGAGAGAGAGAGAGAGAGAGAGAGAGACGAATGGATTTGCAAATACTTGATTCTCTCGTCTTAACATCCATCTGTTTTTCTTTTGGCTTAATTTCAAATTGATACCTCAACTATTGAAAATTTTCATTTTATTATCCTAAAATTTAATATTATACCAATCACTATTCTCAACTATTGAATATTTTTCGGGATTAATTTTTCTGTTTCAACAAAAATAAATAATATTTTTTGACCAAATTATCCCCTCTCATCTCCTCCTGAGGTGTTTGAAGTGGCCACGAATGAGGAGGGTAATTTTGTCATTTAGGATCTTTAGTTAACGCTTAGGATATTAAATTGTACAATTAATGATTGATGTATTAAGTTGTCTAATATTAAAATTTGGCTAAATTATAACTTGATATCCTCAGATTTGATAGGCATAACCTTGATACCCTCCCTTATAATGGTGTTAACCGAAATAAAGAATGACAAAAATATCCTTTTCAAACCCCTCTTTCTCTGGCAGCCCCCCTCCCCCTCTTTCTCCAGCGCCGACAGCCGAAGGGGGATAGCGCACAACCGCGAGCAGCAGCAGTGGCCGCCGTCAGGGCGTGCTCGGCGTGGTGTGGGGGGGGTGGCGTGCAGCGGAGAAGCGCGATAGGGTGGCGCACGGGAGAAGTGTGGCAGCGGTGGGTGGGGGAGGGGTGGCGCGTGGCGGGGGAGGGGGATATGGTGGGGAAGGGGGTGGATGGGGGGGTAGTTTAGGAATTTAATTTTTAAATATTTTTTTAACGTTAAAACTAACGTTAGGGCAACGAAGGGTACCAAGTTAAAAATATTAGTTGAGGGAGGGTATTCAGTTAGTATCTATCAAAGTTAAGGTATTAAGTTGAACGTTTCAAATAGTTGAGGGTATCAAGTTGTAATTTAGTGTCATGACCCACACCCGCATGATCGGGGCACGAGTACGTGGGTACGTCCAGCCTATGCCGCAGCATCGACGGTAGAACATTGTCTAGGTCATTAATATCTAGCTATCAATAATACTAATACAACTTGATCTATCATGTACTCAATCACAATAATCTAAAGAAAGAATAAGAAAGATAAACCAAATAACATTCTAAAGGAATAAAACTAGACATGATATAAAATAAGAAACATAGCTTAGATCTCTACAATTGTCACCTCAAGGTCCACAGTGTAAGAGCAGTCATGGCTATAGCATCACTCTGAAATTTCAGAATGTGGTGCACAACAATCACTGAAAAATATTATCCATTAGGATTGGAGCGAAGTAAAAAACTCTGAAAGTAGTTCCAAATACATGGTAGATGTCACGCCCCAGTCCCAAAATTCGTAGGACTAGGAATACGTAAGCATGTCAGCCGTATGTATATGGAGACTCCAATATATGGAAACCATAACACATACGTACGTTGTATTATGAACAATAATTCACAAGTGGTATATATTTGTCACAAGTCACATGGCATAACTAAATCTCATCCACAGAAATCAAATAACCAATCAACTATATAACAGAATCAAGTATAAAATGCTTGATAAGAACAAGTAGTTAGGTGGAGACAAATCCACTACCAAACTAGAATATAAGAGAAAACACAATAAGTACATCTAATGAACAATGAGGCTCGAAGAGAAGACCTCCTCGAAAGGTAACGAAGTAGCAAGTCCTGATCCGTGCTCCTGCGAATAGTCATGATCGTCTACACCTGGAAAGGGACCAGGTCCTCAGAGGGACGTAACAAGATACATAGAAGCATGCTAATAAAGTACTGAAAATAAACATCCAAGGGTCGCCTAACCATCTATGTGAATGTACTTTGAGAACAACTTGCCAACACGTGGGCTATCTGGCCAAAATGGGATTGGCATGATTCTCTCGGAGAATCAGGGGCCTACAAAGCATGACGTCTTTTGAACGTCAGAGACCGCCTGTAGATAATATATAGGGGTCATCTGACCGCGCATCTCCGGCAGAGCGTACGGGTTACACAACCTCCTTACAACCGAACTTTAAGATCAAAACTCATAAGTGATACACCGAAATTCCATCAATCTTTCATGAAATAGTTCACTCTATCTTCGAGGACTCACGAAAGTGCAAAGGAGCCCAAACGCCTTACTCGTTGTCCTCTCCACCCCATGCTCTAAGCATGTCATATCCATGACACGATGAGACCTCTAATAACTGCTAAGTCTTCTAATTATGCAAATTTTATCAGCAGTTATTCCCTATCGTACGTCCCATACGTACAGGTGGCCAACCCGTCACGCAAGTCCGTGCCCTACATGAGACTCACTCTCGTGTAACAGATGTGTCACGGCCAATGAAATATAATGATGCCTCCAAATCATGTGGTGGTCTCGTAAAACTAGGTCGACATGCATAATATATAATAAAGACAAAATACGTTGCCATCGTCGTTGCACCCAAGTTATTCTTGGACGCGCAGTTTATATAGCAGTTAAAATATATGAACTAAATAACAGAAATAAAATACATGCACCATATGAAATATAAATCACAGTACAATGGCAAGGTATACTTGCCTGGCAAGAAAGCTGCATAGTGTAAGCATCCATGTGTCAAGTACAGATGATCAGAAACTATGGCCTCCGAATAAACATCTCCGAATGCTGAAATAAACATCACCAACATTCCCAAAATAAGCGAGATAGCTAGAAAACACTACCTTTTTGCCAATTTGGACACAAAGGCAAAACAGTAATTTTGGGTTAAAGTGGGTCCACATGTGGGCCATCTTGCACCGAAATACGTGCTAGAGGTAAAGGTCTCTAAATGGGACAAATTATAGGTCAAACAAATTCAAAATATCGATACGAACTCAACGGTATATCCAATTTTGGATTCTGGTAAGCCGATCACAAATTCGCCTTCAAGTCAAACCGTGGGGCCCGCGCATAGGCAGCTTGGTCAACTGTCTCAGAATCGCGTAAAACTTGGGTCACAGGACCAGCGTGATACCAAGAATCTAATGGCGTAAGTTTCGTCGTATTCCGACTATCATACACAAAATATGGTGATAGTTTACAAAAGTCGCGATATAGGAACTTTTTACGGATACGGGTTGATTTCGATGCGCACACATGTATGAATCAGCTTCCGCGAAAGCCCACACGTCAGGATATACCATACGCGCCTTTCGGTGCAATTGGTATGCGACGAGGCGATCCCGTTTAGCGGGGCGCACTCCGTATCACAAAATTACAGTTTTAAAATATCAAGTTTTTTGTCATTTTGGAGGTCGAATAATTTAACACAGCATGAATTAATAAAAACTAAAAGAACACAAAAAATCTCAGTTATATTGAAAAGAAAACCTTTCAATTAGTTTTTAAAAATATTAAACAGGTTGGTTGTGATATCAAAGCATTGATTAATATTAAGAGCTAATATTTTAATGAGGAAACACTGATGGAAATTGAGGAGCAGGTGATTGTTGTGTAGTAGTGTGTAATATTGAACCAATAGCCATTCATTGACGTTTGATGAAAAATGATGAACATAATTACGTAGTAGTTTTATTGAGAAATGGGAAAGATTGTATATGTTTGAGGGTTTGATGATTAATTATTAATTTAGTCAAGGACGATAATTAAACATAATAATAATGTCTATGAAGACCAAATAAAACTGAGGATTTGATCAGGGTTCGATTAACTGAATATTGTGATGAATATAGTAAGATTGAGGTTGGGTTTAATGATATTGTACAGATGATTAATTTGATTAGATGTAACATACCTCAGTCCACCTTGGTCAACCCTCTAGCATCGTGTCCAAGTGAGTTGTAGCTGAGTTTGAGCATATGATTAGACGTGTGTCACATCTTATTTTAGCCTCGTGATAGTCTATTGATTGAGCTTGTATCTCGTATCTAGGTACTATGGGACCCACGGACTTGGACGTTATACCAGATCCCCGTCATCAGCAGGCGGACGCAGGCAAGTGTACCTTGCTACCCTGTATTTCAGTTACCAGATATTTATTGTTTCATTATATACATTATGTGCGTGTTTAATTAAGATCGTTACTTCGCGTCCAGATCACAACCGGGTACAGACGTTCGTCTTAACGTCTCATAATGAATACTAGATGTTCGTAACACCTCGATGTACGTACTTGTGTATATCGTACCCTAGGGCACATTCATACACTGTTACCGTGCCAGATTTCCTGTATCCTGATACTGACATCATGACCGGAGACTGGGACGACCTTAGGGTCGCGTTTGTTGATAGTTACTTCTGTGCGAAGAGACTGCTAGATAGAGGTTTCGGTTCAGCGCACAATCGTTGATCGCTTGGGAAGGGGAAGACAGTTACTAGACGTTTGGGCTCCTCTGCACGCGCTTATATATGTATATATATTATTTCTGTAGTGATCCTATATCTAGAGTAGTTGTATCACCCGTGTGACTCTTTGCCCGGAGCTGCGGTACGTCCCGTGTGTTTCCGTGTCCGGAGCTACGGTTTTATTTTGGACAGCCCACGCGTCGAACATTATCTTTAAACTGTGTCTCACTTAGTTGGTTATGCTAGATTATCCCGTCGTTGCACTTGTACTTTCTGTTATACTTGGCATGCTGTATTTTTGTACCTTATTATGTCCCTTTGAGGACCTGGTTTCCTTCCAGGTTTAGGCGAGGAAGATTACCCAGAGAAGTACGGTTCGGGTACGTATCCAATAGCAGGACCCATTGCCGAGGATGAGGTCATCCCCGAGGACTTCGCCTGATCTTTGGTAGTGACTTTATCCTTGGGACGGTATTACTATCTAGCTATATGATGCCGTTCCAAGTTATCTCATTGCTTACTTTCATTCCAGTATTTTGTACTAGCGGATTTGTTCCCGTGTGACTACTCTAGTATTTGTACTATGATACATTTTCTCGTGACATTTCCTTTCTGCATATTAGTAGTTGTGATTACCTCTATGTGCTCTTATATCTGTTGCCTGTGGATGAGATTTAGATTCACTATTTATGTGTTATGTGTTGGGTTATTCATTGTACTTTACAGCTTATGTGCACTCCGACGGGCCCATTAGATTGGGATGCCCGCCGAAGTGTGCTGCTGGCCATTGCCACGTGACTCAGTTCCTTATCTTTGGAACTGGAGCATGACAAGATTTTTGTGGTAGCCCATGCAGGTCCGATTTAAATTGTCTTGGTCACCTGACTGTGCCAAGCGAGCCTGCAAATTAGGAATAGATATTATGAATCTCATCTACAAGTTTGAAACCTTCATATTACACCTCTATCTCGATTTCTTTTATCAAATTGCATCTTGTTTATTTCCTCAACGCTGATCGCAGTCATGGCTTCTTTTCAGAGTTATGAATCTCCGTAGCGGACGCGTCGTGCAACCGGGCGATGTTCCCCGTGACGCAGGATCATCCGGGGAACCAGAATTGGGGCTGTTCTTCTGTTGACTCCAGCTCCCCTGGGACAGTCATCGGGGCAGCCAGAGGTGCCTTCGGACGGGCATCAGACTCCGCATCAGGCAGGACTTGAGGATCAGAGGACCCCGAGTCAGGAGGAGCAGCAGCTGCCCTCACCTCCACCATTACCTCCTCAGATGCCCTATATGCCATTCCCCACAGGGCAACCCATGGATGGGACACAGATGTTTCAGATGGTATATGCGATGATGCAGGCCCAGCAGCAGGTCCAGCAGCAGGCTCAGCAGCAGGCCCAGCAGTGCCAGGCTGAGACCTTGAGGGAGAGTATCGTGACGGCCTTGGGGCAGGCGTCACCACCAGCACACCAGTCGACGATGGGGTGTGTCATAGACTTCCGTCGTATGATGCCACAACCTTTTGCTGGCACAGAAGAGCCGACGGAGGTCCATGCATGGTTCACCAGCATTCAGCACCAGTTGGAGGCTACCGATCTCCCTCGTCACCGATGGATGACTGCTGTCAGGATGCAGCTCATTGGCAACGCTCATCACTGATGGCTCTCAGAGGAGCATCGTTTGGGACCAGACCGGGCCACGTGGGAAGAGTTCTCTAGGCTCTTCCAGGAGATGTACATACCCTCTACTGCCCGAACAGAGCTTCGGGATAGATTTCAGAACCTCAGGCAGGGCAGTATGACTATAGAGGAATACAATAATGAGTTCCTCCGCCTGAGCAGATTTATACCGTACCTGATCCCTACCGAGGAGGTGAAGGCCGAGAAGTTGTATGAAGGCCTGAGTTTCGAGACACAGAGATTTATCGGGTCCATAGCCCCCACCTCCTACTCCGAGGTATTATTAGCAGAACGACGCCAGGACCGCATCAACAAGATAGAGGCCAGTCTGAAGCGCTTATGTGCATCATCATCAGCAGTTCGAGCCCTGCAGAGAGGACCTGCGAAGCGTCCACTGGTACAACAGCAGTAGCAGAGAGCAGCACCCCTGTAGGGAGCTGTTATTCCCATATGCCATTACTGCGGCAAGAAGGGACATTTATTGAGGGACTGTCGACGGAGGTTGGGCGCTTGTTTGAGATGTGGGTCAGACCAGCATGCAGTCCGAGATTTCCCAGACCAGCGAGCTCCAGTACAGATGGTTCATCGGCCAGCCTTGTCAGCACCGAGGCCTTATCAGCAGCCTCCCGGACCGAGGTCGCCTTACGCAGGAGCTGGAGCACTACGACCACCAGCACCAGGGGGAAATCAGAGGAGGCCACCCTTGGCCCCACAGGCAGATCGATTCCAGCAGGTTCGACAGCAGCAGCCGAGGGCACCAGCACCGAGATATTGTCAGGCCTATGCGATGACTATAGAGGAGGCGGAGACAGCCGGAGAAGTGATCGCAGGTACTATCTTAGTAGCTTCATTACCAGCAATAGTCTTATTTGATTCTGGTGCCACACACTCTTTTATAGCTGCTAGTTTTGTGGCCACCCATAGAATAGCCACTGTACCCCTTCCGAAGATCAAGAGAATTCTCACGGGAGGTAGAATAGTACCTGTTAGCGACACTTGTAGATCTTGTTCAGCAGTTGTCTGCGGGCGAGAGATGCGTACCCAATTTTTGGTCTTCTCCATGCCGGACTATGACATTGTCCTAGGCATGGATTGGTTGAGCCAATACCACGCAACGCTAGATTATCGTCGTGGTTGTGTCATATTTAGACCCCCAGATCACCCAGAGTTTGAGTTTCTTCGGGGAGCCCAAGAGCATGGTGTCCAACCTACCCTAGCGACACATATTTCAGAAGGTGAACCGATATACCCTCACTTTATATCAGAGTTTGAGGATGTATTTCCAGAGGATCTCCCAAGCCTGCCACCTGACAGAGAGATTGAGTTCACTATAGAGTTGACTCTCGGAGCCGAGCCAGTTACTTCCCCCGTTTATAGACTAGCACCGAAGGAGTTGGTTGAGTTGAAAATCCAAGTAGATGATCTCTTAGATAAGGGTTTCATACGGGCTAGTATATCTCCATGGGGAGCACCTATTTTATTTGTACCAAAGAAGGATGGGATGGTCCGCTTGTGTTTCGATTACAGGGCGTTAAATGCTGTAACGATAAAGAACAAGTATCCACTGTCGCGCATCGATGATTTATTTGATCAGCTTAGTGGTGCATGTGTATTCTCGAAGATCGATCTTAGATCCGGTTATCATCAGATCAAGGTACGGAGAGAGGACATCCCGAAGACGACTTTTCGGACGAAGTATGGGCACTATGAGTTTTTAGTCATGCCGTTTGGTTTAACCAATGCGCCAGCAGTATTTATGACTCTGATGAACAATGTTTTCCACCGTTTGGTTTAACCGATACTACCTTTATGGTGAGCGTGTTGAGATTTACACAGATCATAAAAGTCTGAAGTATGTCTATACGCAGAAAGAGCTCAACATGAGACAGAGGCGCTGGCTAGAGTTGATGACAAATTATGATATAGAGTTGCAGTACCACCCTGGCAAGGCGAATGTAGTAGCAGATGCCTTAAGCAGGAAGCCCATGGCCTACTTTTTGACAACTCAGCGGCAATTGCTAGAGGATCTTCAGGAGCTTGGGATAGAGATTGTATTGCCAGTCATGGATGGACAGATGACCAGTCTCGAGGTTCAGTCTACATTGATTGAGAGGATCAAGACAGCCCTGCCTACAGATGCGAGATTTTGACGACTACGAGAGAGGACAGAGGCCGGCATACAGACGGGACTCAGGATTCATGAAGACGGAACATTAAGGTATGGAGATCGCCTATACGTTTCGAGTAGCGAGCTACGCCAGGAGTTGATGACCGAGGCTCATAGCTCGATTTATTCTATTTATCCCGGGGGTACGAAGATGTACCGAGATTTGAGGCAATATTACTGGTGGCATGGGATGAAGAGAGAGATTGCAAGATTCGTGGCAAGATATTTGGTTTGTCAGCAAGTCAAGGCTGGACATTAGAGGACTGCAGGACTATTGCAGCCGCTTCCCATTCCCGAGTGGAAGTGGAAACACATTACCATGGACTTCGTCACAGGATTCCCGCGGAGCCCTAGCGGGAAGGATACAGTTTTGGTTGTCGTAGACAGACTCACCAAGTCTGCACATTTCTTGCCCTTCAGAGTTGGGCAGTCCACGGAGATATTAGCTGACATGTATATGAGGCAGATAGTACGACTACATGGAGTGCCTGTCAGCATTATGTCGGATCGTGATTCCAGATTCACGTCATATTTTTGGCGGAGTATGCAGGAGAGTCTAGGAACTCGTCTCAAGTTCATCACTACATATTATCCATAAACTGATGGCCAGTCAGAGCGTACGATATAGATACTAGAGGATATGTTGAGAGCGTGCATGATCGACTTTGGAGGATCTTGGGAGGACCAACTACACTTGGTAGAATTCTTCTACAATAACAGCTACCAGGCTAGCATACATATAGCACCTTATGAGGCACTGTACGACAAGAAGTGTAGGTCACCGGTATATTAGAGTGACGTGGGAGAGCGTCAGATACTTGGTCCAGAGTTGGTGACACAGACAGTGGAGAAAGTCAAGCAGATTTAGAGCCACCTGCGTGCAGCACAGGACAGACAGAAACATTGGACATATGCGCACCGCAGACCTTTGGAGTTCAAGGAAGGTGACCATGTATTTTTGAAGATATCGCTTACTCGTGGTACCATCAGATTCGTAGGCAGAGGCAAGCTGAGTCCGAGGTACATCGGACCTTTTGACATATTGGAACGAGTTGGTAAAGTGGCTTATCGTCTTGCATTGCCTCCATCATTAAAAGGAGTGCATGACGTATTTCACGTATCACAGTTGAGGAGATATGTGGCAGACCCTAGCCACATATTTGATCATTCAGAGATTACAGTCGGGCCCAGTTTATCTTACGTAGAGCAGCTAGTAGAGATACTCGATCACAGTGAGAAAACTTTGAGAGGTCAGACTATTCGACTGGTCAGAGTTGCATGGAAGCATCATTCGCCAGGTGAGTCTACCTGGGAGCACGAGAATTCCATTCGACATCGTTTCCCGTATTTATTTGAGGACCAAGGTACGAATTTACGTAACGCATTTGATTACCAGTTTGCTTTTAAATTCTCGTAGCTGTCATCGTGCTTTACTTTTAATTTCGGGGACAAAATTTTTCTAAGTTGGGAAGGATGTAAACCCCCTCATTTATTTCTATAGATAGTCTGGATATGGGCTAGAAAATTTTGGCTTAGCAACAGATGATTGAGGTTTAGAATTAAGGATGCAGAAGTCTGTTTTTTAATTAAACCCTTGACGTGCCCTACCGTTGTTGCAATATTCGGAGCCCAACATCAGCCCATAAATTCCAACAAGTTGTTGCATTCTAGACTTGACACGCTAATTTAGGCGCTGAACTTTCCCGTCACTCAAAATCATAATCGCTTGTACTCTAATTTAATTGCACAACTTCCCGTACCCAAATTCCATTATTTAATCCTGCGTCGCGCACATGTGTCGTTGCCATCAATTTTGAGACACCAACTCAACCCGTTGAGCCGGACCAATTAAAGGGTCCAAGACTGACACCAAGCCTACACCTTTTATGACCTTTGCGTCACTCCCAATTGAGACCACATGTGCCCCCATTTAATTTAAGAGCACATGGCAATTTATTTTAATTTAATTGGGGATACCAACTTTGACTAATCCTATTTTTAATCCCAACTTAACCCAATGCCCCATGAATTAAGCCCATGTAAAACACACAATACCCCCTCACCCTACAAAATACCAAACACCAATTCTCCCACAAATTTGTATCATTTTATGTGTTTGTGCAAATACCCAAAATTAAGGGACTTATTTGCAAATATTTTAATATGTGTCATAACCTCATTGGTCAAGACCAATGAAGAAGTCTCACCCTCACTCATTGACCGGTCAAGCCCATCCCCACTCTTTCTTTTGGATGATCATGTTAAATCTTCACCATCCATTCAAATTGGGGCTCATCCTCACTACCCATTCTACACACACCTCTCTATAAAACATCACCCTCACCCCTCACTCCTCCCAAGCCGGCCCTAATCCTAACACCTAGGGAAAACCGCCCCCCTCTTTCTCTCCTCCCTCTTCTACATACTCAACCGTAGGTTTATATTTATTCTTCCTTTCTTCTTCTTCCTTTCTTCTTACTTCTTCTTCTTCTCCTCCTTCTACTCCACTTCACTCCTCCGGCCAGGCAACCCAACCCCGGCCCCGGCCAAGCCAAGCCAACCCCGGCCGAGCTTCACCCTTCGGCCACCTCCACAGCAGCTCCCCCGCACCACAACTTCTCCACAGAGGCTGCCACCACCACCACACACCAATGCCGCCACCACACACCAACGCCACCACCACCATCTCGAACCAGCAGCAGCTTCCCCCACTGTAAACTCCCTCACACAAAATAGGTATTTGTGTATATTTTATATTATTATATTTATTATAGATGTTGAGTTTATTTAGAGTATTATCTTAGTTAATTAGAAAATAATTTTTTTAGTATATTTACTTATATAAATATTTATTTAGAATTATTTTTAGGCTATTTTAGATTATTGGGATTTTTCCATAAATTTTAGTTAATTAAAAACTAGTAACACTAATTTTTGAGGACTTTAAAGAATTTATTTTATGTTCAAACTTAATTAAAAAATCCCAAAATTTTATTTTAGGTTCTAAATAATAAAATATATTTTCTAGAATTTTTTGGGAATTTTTTGATTATTTTTAGCATTTATTTTGAGTTAATTATGAAAAACTGAATTAAAAACTAATTTCTGAAAAGAAAACCCAAAAAGTAATTAATTCTGCCCAGTCAGCAAACAGGGGGCCCACCTGTCAGCCTCCAGTAGTGAACAGTGCCGGGCCCGCCTGTCAGTGACCGCTGAGTGGGTGCGAGCCGAGCCGACCTCGAGCCGAGCCGAGTCAGAGTTCGACTCGGACTCAACTGAGCCGAGCCGCGTCAGTGCCTGACCGTCCGATCTGAGCGGGCAGCCCTAGATTGCTGCCACGTGGCGCGCTGTGAGCCGCGACTGCACTTTCTCTCTCCTCTCTATATATATAATAGTTTAGATATTAATTTCTAGGGTTTTTTTTCTTCAGCCGATTTTTGGAGAATTGTCATCTAGGGTTCCTTCATCTTCCAGAAGCCATTGCGCATAGCTCCGGACTCCAAACGAGACATAGTTTTTTTTGTTAGAACGATAATGAGGTTATATTTCTGATTATATAAAATTTTTTTCTAAATTATTAGTATTAAATTCTGGAAAATTCGTAGAGCACAACATGTCCGAAAATAGACGTATTTTGATGTTTTCGCAATTTCGGGAGAACCCGGAATCAGAATCATGAACCGTTTAAAGTTTCGGAAATCTAATGTCAAGATCATCGACATATATTTTTCCCAGAATTTAATTCAAAGTATTTACATACTGTTAATTCTGTAGAACTTCTAGGTTAGAATTTAACCATCGGTGCACAATACAAAATTTGTATGTGCCATAATTCCCAAACGAATTTGAATTCGGACGAGCTGTAAATTCCAGCATGTTTTTGACGCTGAAATCTACAGGAAATAATGCATGAAAGTTGAGTTTGTGTTGGTTGACTTTTTGGTCAACAGATCGTCTCGATTTGCGTGCCATGAGTCTCGAGTTGATAAAATTCAGTTTCTTTGGACAAAATTTAGGAATTAACATAAAAATCAGAATAATAAGATTAAAATATGATTTTAGAGTAATTATTCCAGAATTAAATAAATTAAAATAAATTATCTTTTGACGTGATAAATTTGTAATACATAGGCTATTTGGACTGTGACTTGGACTCTGATTCATACCAGCAGCAGGACCCCAGGCAAGATACCTTGCCAAATTGTTTACAGTACTTTGCATGCTATTTATATTTCTTTTTATTTATTTCATTTCTGTATAGTTCTTGCATGTGTAATTTTTCTCCAGTCATTACTATGTATTAGATATGTTGACACACACATGGCACCTAGTATCATGGGAGGACAACCATTAGGCATATGGGCTTTTAACCACTCTGGTAAACCGTAGTATATAGTTCATACTACGGGCGTGTGTCGCGCTGGTCGCTACCCCAGAGGTATGTCAATTTCTGTAGAGTCGCGCTGGTCGCTACCCCAGAGGTATGTCGATTTATGATGTTCTAGACGGGTGTGTGAGTTGTGAGGCTTAGATCGAGTAGACTACCCTTGCCCATATGTCAAAAAGTTGTCCTTATTTGTATTCATATAGATTGTCTTGTACAATGTACTTATCTATTTTCAAACCATATGCATGTTTACTGTATTCAAATTGGCTCGTATTTTCTGTATCTTGTTACGTCCCTCTGAGGACCTGGTCCTCTGCCAGGTGTATCTGCTCTTGAGTATTTGCAGGAGTACGGGCCTGGACCTGACGCATTATTTTCTCTCGAGGAGGTCTTACCTTCTGAGCATCGTTGATTATCTGGCGATGGATTCTTTTAGCTGATGCACTTCTGTCTTCACATTATTTTACATTGGAGACTTTATACTCCTCTCTCATTTTAGTTTTGGATATAGTCATGGGTAGTGGATTTGTCTCCACCCGACTATTATTTTAGATATTTCAGACTCCTTATTCTAGTTTAGTATTTCTTTTCTATGACTTGTTGTGTGGATGAGATTAGCATATCTGTGATTTGTGACATTATATATACCACATGTGAGTTTATATTCATATTACAGCGTACGTATGGGTTATGGTTTCCATATATTGGAGTTGCCATATCCATGCGGCTGGCATGCTTACGTGTTCCTAGTCCTATGTATTTGGGACTGGGGCGTGACATGTTTTTTTGTGGTGGCCCATGCAGGTCGAGTTAGCCGTTTCGGTTACGTCACTGTACCGAGCCGGCCTGCACCTAGGATTAGAATTTTAGATCTCATCCACACTTGACTATAACTTACCTTCCTTCCAACATGTCCTACTTAAGTTCTTGTATCCTGCTTGATTCATGTACTCTTCTTAATCCTTCGTCCATCTCTTGCAGAGAGATGAATTTGAATAACGGGCATGCCGCCACCGGGGATAACACGTCTCCAGGGGACGACGACCAACCACTAGGAGTGACCTCAACACCACCTCTTCCTCCCGGACCGGATGGACCGACTAGCAATCCAATTCCATCAACCCCCTCCACGATACCTAATGGGACTTTTCCAGCTCCACTAGCACCGCAAGATGGCCAAGCACAGCTGTTCCAATTCTTTCAGATGATAATACAGGAACAGAGGCAGCAAGCAGCAGAGCAGAGACTAGAATTTCTGGCAGCGCTTGAGAGAATGGCTGCACTAGCCCCTATTCCAACCCAGGCACTAGTTTCAGTACCACAAGCTCGGGTTGGTTCAGTCAAGGACTTTGTGCAGATGGGCCCTAAGCCATATAAGGGCAAAGAGAGTCCAGAGGAGACCACGAACTGGATTGCCAATACCAAGAAGTTATTAGAGGCATCACAACTACCTACTGACTTATGGATGATAGGCGTGAGGACTCAGTTAGAAGGCAACGCGCATCACTGGTGGGAATCAATGGAGCGCCAGTTGGGTACGCGTCAGACTTGGGAACAATTCTTGGAATGCTTTGAGAGGAAGTACTTCCCGGATACTATAAGGGACGCATTGTACGATCAGTTCCTCCATCTAGAGCAAGGGGACAAGACGGTTGATGAGTATGACGCAGAATTTAGCCGTCTCAGTAAGTATGGCACAGTCCTAATACCTAATGACTTAGAGAAGGCTAAGAGGTTTTACCGTGGGCTGACTCGGGAGCTCCAGCACTACACTAGCTCACAGTCCCGGATCTCTTATGCCGAGTTATTGACAGAAGCCAGGATTTAGGAGGCCATCAGCAAGGGAAACGGAATTCAACTGAGAAGTCACCAAGGACCAGTAAGGATACAGCAAGGAGGACCCATTCGACACCCTTTGACACACCAGCAACCAAATAGTGTCGTACCATATCCAGCCAAGGGGCATCGTACTTGTAACTTTTGTGGTATACCAGGTCATATTCATAGAGATTGTCGTCGTCGATTGGGATTGTGCATGGTATGTGGATCAAGTCACCATCAAGCTCGAGAATGTCCTCAGCAGAACCCGGGGTCTATGGCATTAAAATCAGGAACACCGCATACACCCTCAAGTATAGAAGACCAAAGGGACCCACCACTGCTTCTACAGTCTGCACAAATGGAGGGGACTAGACCCCAGTTGATCAACCAAAGACAAGGCCAAGCACTCATTATGACAAGTATGGGAGAGCAGACACAGGAAGCCGTAGATATAGGTATGACCTTTTAGTTATAATTGTCTTTGCATACTCATAAATCCATTATGACACAAGCTCTTAGATGTACAAATAGCTGTAGAATTTTATATATGGTAGTTTAGCAGTTATGAGGATATATGTATATTCTATCCAGATGGCTTACACACGATGCTAATGGATGACGTGAGTAGCAGTAGTAGTATTCTCCCCTATTTTATCTCGCCCTCTTGGGGTGACTCATCTTCTCCTTTTATATTCATTCCTTATCTCGTGCGTAACTCTTCCTATCATAGTCGTATCTTTCGTGCCATTATGAATTGTTTGATATCAACCTCACCCCTATTTTGTTAGTTAAACATAAATGTGTTAGTAATGCTTGATAACTAAGGATGAGTTCTTAATATGTATATGCACTATAACAATATCTGTATTCTTTACTATTTTAACCCTTAAGTAGCACCATATAGCATAGTAGAAATTGTTAGATCACTTGAGCTAGATCATAGCCCTAATAGTTAGTCAAGACCTTAAGTGTCTCCCTAAAAACTTAGACTATGCCTAGGAAAGAGTTGAAAGCACTTGTTACGAACTGATGACTATGACAAATCGCTGGCGAGGTAGCGACAGTTGCAGCCAGACGATTATGGTAGAATAGTCGAATTACTTGCAGCCATACTGGCCAGGTGGCGTGGCAGTATTAGACTATGATACTTGACGGTTATGGGAAAAGTCATAGTTATGAGATTCTAGACAGGTATCCCAAGATTCTCGACCCAATAAATGTATTTACCTTACAAACCTAGACAATAGCTTCAAAGAATGTGACTACTAGTAGAATCTTGTAAGTTGGGTAGTGTAGACGAGTTAGAGGATGATAGAATAGTGGATGGACAATAGATGAGAAAGTGTTAGAATGGCAGACCATGAGTTTAGGAGTCCTGCTAGACACCAATGTAGTGTAATAGCTATAGTGATCACTATGAATATGAGTTAGTGTCAATTTCGAGGACGAAATTGTTTTAAGTTGGATAGATTGTAAACTCCCTCACCCAAAATAGGTATTTGTGTATATTTTATATTATTATATTTATTATAGATGTTGAATTTATTTAGAGTATTATCTTAGTTAATTAGAAAATAATTTTTTTAGTATATTTACTTATATAAATATTTATTTAGAATTATTTTTAGGCTATTTTAGATTATTGGGATTTTTCCATAAATTTTAGTTAATTAAAAACTAGTAACACTAATTTTTGAGGACTTTAAAGAATTTATTTTATGTTCAAACTTAATTAAAAAATCCCAAAATTTATTTTAGGTTCTAAATAATAAAATATATTTTCTAGAATTTTTTGGGAATTTTTTGATTATTTTTAGCATTTATTTTGAGTTAATTATGAAAAACTGAATTAAAAACTAATTTCTGAAAAAGAAAACCCAAAAAGTAATTAATTCTGCCCAGTCAGCAAATAGGGGGCCCACTTGTCAGCCTCCAGTAGTGAACAGTGCCGGGCCCGCCTGTCAGTGACCGCTGAGTGGGTGAGAGCCGAGCCGAGCCGACCTCGAGCCGAGCCGAGTCAGAGTTCGACTCGGACTCAGCTGAGCCGAGCCGCGTCAGTGCCTGACCGTCCGATCTGAGCGGGCAGCCCTGGATTGCTGCCATGTGGCGCGCTGTGAGCCGCGGCTGCACTTTCTCTCTCCTCTATATATATATATAATAGTTTAGATATTAATTTCTAGGGTTTTTTTCTTCAGCCAATTTTTGGAGAATTGTCATCTAGGGTTCCTTCATCTTCCAGAAGCCATTGCGCATAGCTTCGGACTCCAAACGAGACCTAGTTTTTTTTGTTAGAATGATAATGAGGTTAGATTTCTGATTATATAAATTGTTTTTCTAAGTTATTAGTATTAAATTCTGAAAAATTCGTAGAGCACAGCATGTCCGAAAATAGACGTATTTTGATGTTTTCACAATTTCGGGAGAACTCGGAATCAGAATCATGAACCGTTTAAAGTTTCGGAAAGCTAATGTCGAGATCATAGACATATATTTTTCCTAGAATTTAATTCGAAGTATTTATATACTGTTAATTTTGTAGAACTTCTAGGTTAGAATTTAACCATCGGTGCACAATACAAAATTTGTATGTGCCATAATTCCCAAACAAATTTGAATTCGAACGAGCTGTAAATTCTAACATATTTTTGATGCTGAAATCTACAGGAAATAATGCATGAAAGTTGAGTTTGTGTCGGTTGACTTTTTGGTCAACAGATCGCCTCGATTTGCGTGCCATGAGTCTCGAGTTGATAAAGTTCAGTTTCTTTGGACAAAATTTAGAAATTAACATAAAAATTAGAATAATAAGATTAAAATAGGATTTTAGAGTAATTATTCCAGAATTAAATAAATTAAAATAAATTATCTTTTGACGTGATAAATTTGTAATACATAGGCTATTTGGACTGTGACTTGGACTCTGATTCATACCAGCAGCAGGACCCCAGGCAAGATACCTTGCCAAATTGTTTACATTACTTTGCATGCTATTTATATTTCTTTTTATTTATTTTATTTCTGTATAGTTCTTGCATGTGTAGTTTTTCTCCAGTCATTACTATGTATTAGATATGTTGACACGCACATGGCACCTAGTATCATGGGAGGACAATCATTAGGCATATGGGCTTTTAACCACTCTGGTAAACCATAGTATATAGTTCGTACTACGGGCGTGTGTCGCGCTGGTCGCTACCCCAGAGGTATGTCGATTTCTGTAGAGTCGCGCTGGTCGCTACCCCAGAGGTATGTCGATTTCTGATGTTCTAGACGGGTGTGTGAGTTATGAGGCTTAGATCGAGTAGACTACCCTTGCCCATACGTCAAAAAGTTGTCCTCATTTGCATTCATATAGATTGTCTTGTACAGCGTACTTATCTATTTTCAAACCATATGCATGTTTACTGTATTCAAATTGGCTCGTATTTTCTGTATCTTGTTACGTCCCTCTGAGGACCTGGTCCTCTGCCAGGTGTATCTGCTCTTGAGTATTTGCAGGAGTACGGGCCTGGACCTGACGTATTATTTTCTGTCGAGGAGGTCTTACCTTCTGAGCATCGTTGATTATCTGGCGATGGATTCTTTTAGCTGATGTACTTCTGTCTTCACATTATTTTACATTGGAGACTTTATACTCCTCTCTCATTTTAGTTTTGGATATAGTCATGGGTAGTGGATTTGTCTCCACCCGACTATTATTTTAGATATTTCAGACTCTTTATTCTAGTTTAGTATTTCTTTTCTATGACTTGTTGTGTGGATGAGATTAGCATATCTGTGATTTGTGACATTATATATACCACATGTGAGTTTATATTCATATTACAGCGTACGTATAGGTTATGGTTTCCATATATTGGAGTTGCCATATCCATGCGGCTGGCATGCTTACGTGTTTCTAGTCCTACGTATTTGGGACTGGGGCGTGACACCCACGCTCCAGCTGCTCCCCCTCGGCCATCCCCGTTCCACCACCAGCACCACGACCACCTTCACCTCCACCCGCCCGGAGCTGCACTCGACGAGCCCGCTGCCGAACTGCTCCACCTCCAGTCGAGCTTCCCCACTGCACTCAACAGCACCTCCACCGTGCTGTCGACTCCCTCGACCACACTCTGGCAACCCCTCGGCCATTCGGCCAACACCACCACCACGCTGCTTGGGGTGAGCTTCTCCCCTTCTCCTTATAGTGTAATAATGTTTTCTTTCATTGTTTGTTTGCTTAACTTAGTTAGGGTTATGTTTGTGCATAAGTTTAGGGTTTTAGTGTAATATAGATCTAGTTACGATTACATAAATGCCATAAGAGATTTTAGGTTTATTACATGTTATAATATGCACTTGAGGGTTGTGGATGATATAGATTAAGGGTAGGGTTTATGAATGCTAGGTATGAGATTTTAGGGTATTTTATTTAATTTATGCATATTGTTATTGATGATGAGCAGTTGAAATGGTTATGAAATGATGTTGCGATATTAAGAACATTGAATATTATTGAAGTACAGATTGTCGTAGAATGACGTTGTGATATCAAAGCATTGATTAATATTAAGAGCTAATATTTTAATGAGGAAACACTGATGGAAATTGAGGAGCAGGTGATTGTTGTGTAGTAGTGTGTAATATTGAACCAATAGCCATTCATTGACGTTTGATGAAAAATGATGAACATAATTACGTAGTAGTTTTATTGAGAAATGAAAAAGATTGTATATGTTTGAGGGTTTGATGATTAATTATTAATTTAGTCAAGGACGATAATTAAACATAATGATATTGTCTATAAAGACCAGATGAAACTGAGGATTTGATCAGGGTTTGATTAACTGAATATTATGATAAATATAGTAAGATTGAGGTTGGGTTTGATGATATTGTACAGATGATTAATTTGATTAGATGTAACATACCTCAGTCCACCTTGGTCAACCCTCTAGCATCGTGTCCAAGTGAGTTGTAGCTGAGTTTGAGCATATGATTAGACGTGTGTCACATCTTATTTCAGCCTCGTGATAGTCTATTGATTGAGCTTGTATCTCGTCTCTAGGTACTATGGGACCCACAGACTTGGACGTTATACCAGATCCCCGTCATCAGCAGCCGGACGCAGGCAAGTGTTCCTTGCCACCCTGTATTTTAGTTACCAGATATTTATTATTTTATTATATACATTGTGCGCTTGTTTGATTAAGATCGTTACTTCGCGTCCAGATCACAACCGGGTGCAGACGTTCGTCTTAACGTCTCGTAATGAATGCTAGATGTTCGTAATACCTCGATGTACGTACTTGAGTATATCGTACCCTAGGACACATTCATACACTGTTACCGTGCCAGATTTCCTGTATCCTGATACCGACATCATGACCGGAGACTGGGATGACCTTAGGGTCGCGTTTGTTGATAGTTACTTCTGTGCGAAGAGACTGCTAGATAGAGTTTCCTGTTCACTGCTAGATAGAGTTTCCGGTTCAGCGCACAATCGTTGATCGCTTGGGAAGGGGAAGACAGTTACTAGACGTTTGGGCTCCTCTGCACGCGCTTATATATGTATATATATTATTTCTGTAGTGATCCTATATCTAGAGTAGTTGTATCACTCGTGTGACTCTTTACCCGGAGCTGCAGTACGTCCCGTGTGTTTCCGTGTCCGGAGCTACGGTTTTATTTTGGACAGTCCATGCGTCGAACATTATCTTTAAACTTTGTCTCACTTAGTTGGTTATGCTAGATTACCCCGTCGTTGCACTTGTACTTTCTGTTATACTTGGCATGCTGTATTTTTGTACCTTATTATGTCCCTTTGAGGACCTGGTTTCCTTCCAGGTTTAGGCGAGGAAGATTACCCAGAGAAGTACGGTTCGGGTACGTATCCAACAGCAGGACCCATTGCAGAGGACGAGGTCATCCCCGAGGACTTCGCCTGATCTTTGGTAGTGACTTTATCCTTGGGACGGTATTACTATCTAGCTATATGATGCCGTTCCAAGTTATCTCATTGCTTACTTTCATTCCAGTATTTTGTACTAGCAGGTTTGTTCCCGTGTGACTACTATAGTATTTGTACTATGATACATTTTCTCGTGACATTTCCTTTCTGCACATTAGTAGTTGTGATTACCTCTATGTGCTCTTATATCTATTGCCTGTGGATGAGATTTAGATTCACTATTTATGTGTTATGTGTTGGGTTATTCATTGTACTTTACAGCTTAGGTGCACTCCGACGGGCCCATTAGATTGGGATGTCCGTCGAAGTGTGCTGCTGGCCATTGCCACGTGACTCAGTTCCTTATCTTTGGAGCTGGGGCGTGACATCCTGTGACCCAAGCTTCACGCAATTCTAAGATAGTTGACCAAGCCGCCTATTTGCGGGCCCCACGGTTGACTTTTGGGCAAATTTGTGTTCAGCTCACCGGAATCCAAAATTGGACGTACCGTTGAGTTCGTATTGACGTTTAGAATTTATTTGATCTATAATTTGTCCCTTTTAGAGACCTTTACCTCTGGCATGCTTTTTGGTGCAAAGTGGGCCATATGTGGACCCCGCTTTGACCAAAAATTACCGTTTTGCCCCTGTGTCCAAATTGGACGAAAGGGTAGTGTTTTCTAGCTATCTCGCTTATTCTGGGAATGTTGGTGATGTTTATTTCAGCATCCGGAGACATTCATTCTGAGGTCATAGTTTTTGATCCTGTATGCTTGACTCCTGGACGTTACACTTGCAGCTCTCTTGCTAGGCAAGATACCTTACCAAATTGCTTACAGTACTTTGCATGCTTATTATATTTTCATATATTTATTGTATGTATATTTTTTTTCAGTCATTACTATATAATATATATGTTGACACACACTTGACACCTAGTATCATGAGAGAGGAGGACAATCAGTAGGCGTATGGGTTATAACCACTCTGGTAAACCGTAGTATCTAGCACGCACTACAGTAGTGTGTCGCACTGGTCGCTACCCCCGAGGTATGTCAATTTCTGGTGTCGCGCTGGTCGCTACCCCCAAGATATGTCAATTTCTGATGTGCCTGACATGTGTGTGAGTTGTGAGACTAGATCGAGTAGCCTACCCATGTCCATACGTTGAAAAGTTGTTCTCACTATGCATTTTTATATAGATTGTCTAGTACAACGTACTTATATTTTTTTTCTATTATGCATGTTTACTGTATTCAGTTGGCATGCTTCTATGTATCTTGTTACTTCCCTCTGAGGACCTGGTCCCTTTCCAGGTGTAGACGATCTTGACTATTCGCAGGAGCCTGGATCAGGACTTGCTACTCCATTCTCTTTCGAGGGGGTCTTCTCTTCGAGTCGCATTGTTCATTAGATGTTCTTATGAGATTTCTCTTATATTCTAGTTTGACAGTGGATTTGTTTCCATCCGACTATCATTCTTTGATACTTCATATTAAGATTCAGTTATATAATAGATTTGTTATTTATTTTTATTTGATTCTGTGGATGAGATCTAGTTATGTCCCGCGACTTGTGACAATATATATACCACAAATGAGTTAATATTCATAATACAGCGTACGCGTGTATTATGATATCCATATATTGGAGTTGCCATATACATACGGCTGGCATGCTTACGTATTTCTAGTCCTACGTATTTTGGGACTGGGGCGTAACATATTTTTGTGGTGGCCCATGCAGGTCGAGAGCATATTGTCTCGGTTACGTTACTGTACCAAACAAGCATGCGCATAGGATTAGAGTATAGGATCTCATCCACTTATTTAATCGCCTCCCTTGATTTCGTTCCGCATTCTTATTTGATTGCTGCATTGCATCTTGCTTGATCTTTTCTCAACGTTAATCTTCTCTTTTCCTTCGTGCTTGATAGGGGTTAGGAAGATGACTTGTACTAGGTATATACACTCTATTGTTCAATAACATTATTAGTTAAATTCTTGTAAGTTTCGTAGTATGCCTCATAACCTAGTATCATATAGTTCTTTTTACCCATTAATGAAGTATAATTGAATAACACCAACTATAGGTTTGCATAAGAAGATAGTGTTTATCCAAACTATAGAACTTAGAGGCCCATACACCCATTTGGTCGACTAGAGACTTTGACAAGGAGTTATTATGGCAACTGTAGATGCACAATACCGATCTTCTTGGTGAACTTAAATTATTATGTACCTTCCTCCATCATAATCAAGCGTACTTATATTTTCTGTACTACCTCGACTTATGCTGCTATTATAGCCTAGTTTTGGAAGCTTATTCTTTTATTGAGCTTGTTCATGACATATGTATTATTGGGGGCCCACACTAATATATTTTCTAAATCAGAATCACTACATTATGGTCTGATCAACCTTAGTGCGCTTGGTTCGCTCTTCGTATCACTACTTTACGTGGATTGAGATATAGTTGACTCAACTTGTTAGACGAATATACTTGTCCTCTAGACTGGTCAGAGCATATCATGTCAGGTACATAACTGTTTTGATATGAACATGCGAATAAAAATTTACCAAAATAAGATTTCAATCCACAACTGCCTTGGCCACTTCCTTTTGAATTCTTTAATCGCTTTGAACCCCGTACTTGTATTCTATCACCTTCTTCTTGAACTCTTTATTATTGTTTTTTGTCTTCCCCTATTTCGGAAAGACGAACGCTCGTGCTTGGTATAAGTTTGAGACACGGAGAGTACTGGATATACCCCATAGGCCAATCACATTACTTGGTAACTATCTTTTGTAATTAAGGGCACATCACATGTGAGATATTTGGTGTTAAAACTTTTGAGAATTGAATAACACGATTAAATAATTTGAGAAAGTTTTTCTTAAATGTATAGCCTTATGTGATAGATGGATAAATTCTAAGTTGGGTAGAAGTTGCATTGTCAACTTGAAGTAAATTTTTTTTTTTTATGATCAAGTAAGATTAGATTGGGAGATTTAAGTCATTTTAAATTTTGAGAATTTTTTTTTTGAAGAATGATTACGATGGTGAGGATTTAGCAAATCATGCCTTATTTTTAATTTCGAGGACGAAATTCTTTTAAGTTGGGTACATTGTAAACCCCTTCACCCAAAAATAGGTATTTTGTATTTCTTGTATTTGCTCTAGATTTTTTTTTATCAAATAAAATCCAATAATTTTATTAGGACACTTCACCGTGGTTTGGACATTAATAATATAGGATGGCCCCAAATGTTGTATCTCCCTTCATAGAAAGTAGCTTACATAGGAGACACTATCCATAGGATCTTTTTGTGGCACAAATATTCGACCCCGTGGTATTAGTATGACATTAATATAACGACCATAGATTAATTGTTAAATATTTAGTTATTATATATATAATTTAATTGTGGGTATTTTCTAAATTCAACTTTTCTACAATTAGCATCCCAAAAATTTTATGTGCCAAGTTAGACATTTTTCTCCTTTTGTAAAATGTGCACATTATTTACAATTACTTATTTTGTGGATAACCATTTAATTAATTACTTGGTTAATTAAATGATAAAATTAGTTGATTTATTATAACTAAATAAATGTCTAATTATTAATTATAAAATATTTTGGGTGTAGTATTTTATTTAAAAGCTTTACAAAATAATTTTCTAGAATTTATTTTGGTGTGCAAATATTCTTTTTGGATTTTTATAATTCCATATATATATATATATATATATATATATATATATATATATATATATATATATATATATATATATGTGCGTGTGTGTGTGTGTGTGCTAATAACTACTACTAATAATAATATTAGTGATAATAATAATAATAATAATGATGATATTATTATTATTATTAGTAGTAATAATAAAATGTAAATAAAAAGAAATAAGAAAAGAAAAAGAAAACAAAAGAAAAGAAATGAAAAAAAAGAAAAGAAAAGAAAAGAAAGAAAAGAAAACTAGAAAAGAAAACCCTAATCCTATAACTAATCCCCCTCCCTTAAACCTAATTAATAACTAAACCTAATCCACTAACTACCCTAACCCACCAAACACACAACAGCCCCCCCTCTCACGACTCTCTCTCTCTCTCTCTCTCTCTCTCTCTCTATATATATATATATATATATATATATATATATATATATATATATATATATACACACACACACATAAAACTATCCCAAACCCTAACCCTAACCAAACCCCGGCGACCTCCGGCCATCCCCCTCCGGCAACCGCCCCCGTGTCGACTAGCGCCGCCGCGCAGCAGCGCCGCCGCGCAGCAGCGCCGCCGCACTGCCGCCGCCCTCCGCCGCCCGCCTCGCACCGCGCGCATGCAGAAATATCGCTCCGAGCACCCATCTTCAAGGTGATGTATCTCTCTCATCTTTGATCATTTGCTCGAGTAGTTTGATCGTGTACGTTCATAACCTAACCCTCTAGGATTTTTATTCAAGAGTACGAGTTTTCGTGTCCCGGATCGGTCGAAAAATTGACCGGAAAATGACCGAAAAACTGACCAAAACAGTCCAGAAACTTCAATCCAAACCCCCATGTTCACACTCAATTTGCCGCCAACCTGTTTATTATTTTTGAAAACTAATTAAAGAGTTTTTTTCTCCATATAACCAAATTTTTTTTTGTTCTTTTAGTTTTTGTTAATTCGTTCTATGTGTAAAATTATTCAGCCTCCAAATCGACCAAAAACTTGACTTTTAAAATATTGAAAATTATGATACGGAGCACGTCCCGCTAAACGGGACAGCCCCTACAGTTACCAATTGCACCGAAAGGCGCGCATGGTATGTTCTGACGTGTGAGCTTTCGCGAAAACTGATTTGAACGTGTGTGCACGTCGGAATCATCACGTATCCGTAAAAAGATCCCGTATTACGACTTTTGCAAAATACCGCACCATTTAGTGTACGCTCATCAGAATGCGACGAAACTTGCGCCATTAGATTCATAGTATCACCTGGTCCTGTGACCCAAGCTTCACGCGATTCTGAGATAGTTGACCAAGCCGCCTATTTGTGGGCCCCACGGTTGACTTTTGGGCGAATTTGTGTTCGGTTCACCGGAATTCAAAATTGGACGTACTGTTGAGTTCGTATTGACGTTTAGAATTTGTTTGACCTATAATTTATCCCTTTTAGAGACCTTTACCCCTAGCACACTTTTCGGTGCAAAGTGGGTCACATGTGGACCCCGCTTTGATCCAAAATTACCGTTTTGCCCCTGTATCCAAATTGGACGAAAGGATAGTATTTTTTTAGCTATCTTGCTTATTCTGGGAACGTTGGTGAAGTTTATTTCAGCATCCGGAGACGTTCATTCTGAGGCCGTAGTTTCTGATCCTGTGTGCTTGACTCATGGACCTTACACTTTGCAGCTCTCTTGCCAGGCAAGATACCTTGCCAAATTGCTTACAGTACTTTGTATGCTTATTATATTTTCATATATTTATTGTACGTGTATTTTCTTTCAGTCATTACTATATATTATATATGTTGACACACACTTGACACCTAGTATCATGAGAGAGGAGGACAATCAGTAGGCGTATGGGCTATAACTACTCTGGTAAACCGTAGTATCTAGCACGCACTACGGTAGTGTATCGCGCTGGTCGCTACCCCCGAGGTATGTCGATTTCTGATGTCCCTGACATGTGTGTGAGTTGTGAGACTAGATCGAGTAGCCTACCTTTGCCCAAACGTCAAAAAGTTATCCTCACTATGCATTTTCATATAGATTGTCTAGTACAACGTACTTATATATTTTCTGTCTATTATGCATATTTACTGTATTCAATTGGCATACTTCTATGTATCTTGTTACGTTCCTCTGAGGACCTAGTCCCTTTCCAGGTGTAGACGATCTTGACTATTCGCAGGAGCCTGGATCAGGACTTGCTACTCCATTCTCTTTCGAGGGGGTCTTCTCTTCGAGTCACATTGTTCATTAGATGTTCTTATAAGGTTTCTCTTATATTCTAGTTTGGCAGTGGATTTGTTTCCACCCGACTATCATTCTTTGATACTTCATATTAAGATTCAGTTATATAGTAGATTGGTTATTTATTTTTATTTGATTCTGTGGATAAGATCTAGTTATGCCCTGTGACTTGTGACAATATATATACCACATATGAGTTAATATTCATAATACATCATACGCGTGTATTATGGTATCCATATATTGGAGTTACCATATACATATGGCTGGCATGCTTACGTATTCTTAGTCCTACGTATTTTGGGACTGGGGCGTGACAAGGTATGTCACTAGAAACTAGGTTGAACACAAGTCCTAACGTCGACGCCTTCGTCGACTACACTTGAGACATTCTCAGATGCGCACAGTTATAAAATATTTAGAGCACAAATATATGAATAATAATAACTGAATTTAAACAGTACAACAAGGTATACTTGCCTAGAAGCCAGGCGAAGATCCGAACAGGAACTCGCCAAGGAAGTAGTAGCACAAAGGGAACTATAACATATGTCTAAGGATGATGTCACAAGTGTCACCAACAGTACCAGAATGAGTGAGATATTCTAAAAAATATATCCATACGTCCAATTTGGACACATGAGCAAAATGACAGTTTCTGGTCAACACGGAATTCATAGGTAGGCTTGCCTTGCATCAAAAAATATGTCAGGAACAAAGGTCTCTAAACTTAGCATATTATAGGTCAACAAATTCTAAACGATGATATAAACTCAACGGTATGTCCAAATTTGGATTTTGATAAGCCGATCACAAAAATGCCCAATGGAATAGATCGTGGGGCCCACGAAACGGCGATCCGGTCACTGTCTCAGAATTAGACGAAACTTGGGTCACAGGACAATGCGAACACCGCGAGTCCAATGGCAAAAGTTTTGTCGTGATACAACAAGCGTGCACAATGTAATTAGGTAATTATAAAAAGTCATGATACGGGAATTTTTGACGGATACGGGTTTATTTCGTTACGCACACGCAACCGAATTAAATATTATAAAAGTTCACACGTCAAAAAATATCGTACACGCCTTTTGGTGCAATCGGTACACGACGAGGTTGTTCAGTTTGACGGGACCAACTCCGTATCGGAGATTTCTAAGTTTTATAAAATTGTTTTCTTCGATTTTAGAACTTAAATTACTTACAATATAAATTAAACTAATTTATTCTAATTGAAGGCATTGAAAGAGGGTTAGGGTGAGAGTATACCAGAGGTGATGGTTCAAGAATCGGCCAAGCGAGGAGAGATATCACAACGTAAATACGGGATGTTGTACTCGGGATCGGACTGTCTTGGGGTGCTCTCGGCCTGGACAACAAGGGATTGGCCTTGGGAGGGGTGCTCCGACCTGCTGTGGAGTGTAGCTGCACCTTGCTATGCATGGCCCAGCAGCAACACATCAATGGCAGCAGCAAGGAGAAGGTCCAGCCACACCAAACGCAGTAGTAGCAACAAACGCAGTAGCAATGGCAGCAGAGGTTGTTGTAGAGGAGGAGGGAAGGAAGGAGGTTGGGGTTTTCATGGAGGTTATGATGGTGGTGGTCGTGGAGGTGATGGTGGTGGTGGTCGTGATGGTGATGGTGGTCTTGGAGATGGGTAGCAATGGTGGTGGAGTGGTGGAGGTAACAAAGAACGACAACAGCAGCAGTGGTCGGGCTGAGGGTGGTAGTCGGGTGGTGATGTAGGTGGTGGTGGTGTTGGCTGCTCAGTTTGTATGGAGGAGAGGTAAACTCGGTTAGGGTTAGGGCTTGCTTCCCATGGAAGAAGAAGAAAAAGAAGCTTTGGAAGAAGAAAACCTTGGGAGGAGGGGAGCTTCCTTGGGGTTAGGGCCGGCTGTGGGTAGGGGCTAGGGATGTGTAGGTTGTCATAAAGGAAGTGAGTGGTTGGGAATGGTTTAAATTTTGAATGGAGGGTCATGATTGATGGTAGTTGGTGATGTTGCATAGTACCATGCAAATGGGAGAGGAAAGAAGAGTGTGACGGGTCAAGTCATGACCAAGGGGCTTTCTTCATTAGTTCCACCCAATAGGAGATGGACACCTAGATATTTATTTACACAAAGGTCCCTAATAGTTTAGGACTTGCACAAAAGAAGAAAAATTAAATTGGAAGTGGATAGAAGCCATGTTTGGTGTGTTGTAGTGGGAGAAATTGGTGTATGATATTTTGTATGAGTCAAGAGAGTATGAGTGTGGGTTTGGGTTGGTGTTTGGTCTAGTTTTGAGTTATGTTGAGTCGGTTGCCCCCAAAATAAATAAAAATTGTGGCATTAGTGTTCTTTAATAAATTAAAAGTGCATGGAGTCTCAATTGGGGGTGACACAAGTATCATGGACGTAGTAGACATGAAATATATTATCATCATATATTGGGTTGCAAGAAAAGGGTTGAGATTGTGTCTCCAATTTCGATCGATTGGAACAGACATAGGTAAAAAGTTTAGGATTAAATTCAGATAATTGTGACGAATGTTGTACGATTAAAATAAAGCACAAAAGAGTGTAATTATGAGTGAAACAAAGGTCATGATTGAAGATTGGCACGTCTAGGTCAAGGGTATAAAATTTCTTTGAAAGCAAAAGTTAGAATAGAACTCCAAATATCGAAGCAACGGAAATGTGCATGAAGTGAATCAAAAATATATAGGTTTTAAATAGCTCCAATAATTAGTCCAAAATAATTCTAAATAAGTTTCTAAACCTAGATTTTGGGTTAGGGGGTTTACAGTCTTTGCACTAGGATGAATATGTTTTTCATTCTTGACTTCGACTATCCACTTCACATCTTCTACGTTTATAATCAACACCTTAAATGGACAACCACATTTTTTGTCCCGGCGTTTTTCTTAGGGACTTTTTGTCAACAACTGATTTTTCCTTCCCATGATGCCTAAATACATCGTCTCTTTTCACAACCCAGCTCTAAATATTTCTTGTCCGGTCGAGATCTGATCGATCTTGCAATGACAATAATTATGTTATGTTGTATTCCAACTTCTCTGCACCAATTTAATGCTTCTTCATAAGATGCAAAGTGAATATCCGTTGAGAAAACATTCTCCACATCAAACGCAATAGCAGGATGTACCACAATATCTATACAATGTAGGTCCTATAACCAATATAAAATAAATTAAAAAATAATAACTTGTAAATTATTAGCTGTGCAAATAGGACTGTCATAATTTATATAGTACATATGTACTGAATGGACTGTCAATAGTTCTACAGTCCTGGAGATAATATGACTGACCAAATCAGGACTGTAGTAATTATGACAGTCCACTCAGTATATTAGGAATGTATAGATTATGACTGTCATAATTTAGATAGTCCTAGTACAATCAACGTCAAAATATGGTTGTCATTTCGCGTACCGAAGGTGCTTCGGAACAACCGGGGTGTTCTTCGGAAGGAGCGGAGTGTAGATTTAATGGATTGCATGATCCAATTTTTTCGTCAAAGATAATTTCGTGCATGGCTCCTACAATGGTCGAATAAATATGAAGAATAAGGTGATAATCGAATGCTTGAGAAACTAATACATCGTATGTTATCAAAAACATACCGAATTTAAGGAAAAAAATTCTTCCAAGTTTGAATTTTCTTCCACTTTGGACCACAACAATCCAATTTCTAGGTTTAGGTTTTGGAACTTGAGACAATGATGGAACCAGATTTTAGGTTTTTCTCATATTTTGGGACTTGAGCAAATGGTTGTAACTTATATAGGTTAATATAAGCAACCCTAAGCAACTTTTAGGAGTGAGAAACTTATCATTATCAAGTATGAAACTTTGGGCTGTCCTGAGTTTTTTTTGTAGTGCCTTGATCAAAGGCCTTTTTTTTTCATCTGAATTGTAGATTCTGCGAGGTGGATGTCTTGGATGTTCACCACGTAGACGGATCCAGAAAATGAAACTGAGGTGGGCTACCATGGATTAGGGTGGACTAGAGGAGGACTAGACCATATAAAAAAATCAAAAATATAAAAAATATAAAAATAAGAGTAAATTTTTATTTTGGGGTGGGCTGGATCCTACCCCACCTATAGACTGGTTCTGCCCCCTGCACGTGGTTGCCTGCAACACGTCATGTCAACTGCGGTTGACCCACGTGATGGTTGCTGGCTCGAGGCTCAAGGAATTATGTGGTGATTTGTCAGATTCGGTAAAGTGAACGTCCACTCAAGTGCTTGTCAGAGCTGGCAACCGACCGGCGAGTACTACTAATTTTTTTCACCAAAACATGGATTATGGATTTATTATGTACAATACTGACAAATGGGTTAGGTATATAATTGTTATAACTTAGAACAATTTAGATTATACTTAACAGGTCGAATATACACTTGGGTTAACATGACCCAATCTAGAAACTGGTTTTTTCAAATGTTACACATAGATTAATGCATCAGATGACAATTGAAAATGTTGTTAGTTTGTTGAGCAATAAATTCAAGTGAACTATACCTCAAATGTTCGGACGAGATCAGCTGTCCGGTTAATCCAGTCCCAAAATTCTGTCCTCCCACCTATGAGTTTGTGGGCTTCACCACCATTTAAAAAAAAAAAAACAACAACGAGGGAACAGAGTTTCGGACTGGAATTTCGGACAGCAGATTTGAGCTCTCAAATGTTGTGTTACAAGAGACCTATTAAACAAATTTTAATGTTCTTACTTTCTTAAGCACAAAAATAAAATGTTAATCCTCTATCCTTACTTGAGCTAAAAGTACCTACGGCTTAAACCGAAATATAATCGACCGACCCATGATACATCTAGTTGGTTAACCCAACCCCCGAACCCCTTTAACGTAAATAGTTCTGGTTCGATTATGTAATTTACATAACCAAAGGTTTGATTGCAAAAATTGTACATTTTGTCAACCCTAATTGTCAATGGCATTAGAGGCAATATGGCCGACTCGTAGGGTTGGTTAGTCCTGTCCGAAATTAATTTTGGTTGTCCATTGATCCTTATTGTAAGCTGGTTCTGGGATGCCATCCGTGACTCCGGCCCTTTGATGGGATCACGCTGAACTTGTGAGGTAGTCCTAGCAGAAGGGTTGTCGAAATCCGAAGTATTGTCCGACTTACCCCAAGGTCGGTCATGATTTCAATGGTAGTACTAGATTTTTGATGATACATGGGTGCATGATATTGAAGTCCTATAGTTTTTAAGGGTTATTATAGCGGAATTTAGATCAGAATTTCAGTATCTGGTCTTCCTTTTGGATCAGATATCTTCGGATTGTGTTCTTGAAAGTCAATGTAACACCAAACTCAAGAAGCTTGCGGTCAACTGGCTGTCTCGAAAACCCCAGTTACAATATGATTTTAAATATTAAATATTCGCATATACGTTTCTTCCTTTGTCGTCTGGACAAAGTCATAGTGAAATGGAGATGGTGACAGAATAACAATGTGACAAAGTCATAGTGAAATGGAGATGGTGACAGAATAACAATGTGTAAGCAATGGTCTGAAAAAACGATGCTGGCCCAAGAACAAGACCAAGTAGTACTGAAATGATGGGTACGTTTTTGTCTCAAAAATACTATACAATCTATTACAAAGTGAGAACCTCCTTCTTGCGTGACCAACTGTTCTACAGTAGAGAGAGATTACTGTTGATATGGTATGTTGGGTGTCATATTTAAGTATAGTATAAGCACATGGGAATATCCTGAGGGCATATTTGGGATGCCAGAATATGTCACAGGATATTCCATTATGAGATTATTGTCATAATGATTGAGATCATTGTATTAATGACTGTAAGGCTATATAATGCCAATGAGACAATCAATAAAAGAAAAAACTAATTTCAACATGGTATCAGAGCCAAGTTTCCACAAATCCTAGCAGTCACCAAGATTCCACAAACCCACAGGAGGATTTCCTAGATCTCCTCCACCGAACTCTTTCACGCCCCCTTCTTCCCTTCTCCGCCCTTCGCAGGCCGTCCTTCGCTGTTGCTGCCCCGTCCCGCTACTGCTGCGGCTACTACTGCTGTTGCGGCTGCTGCGATGCTGTTGCTGCTGCGACGGTGGCTGTGATATGCGTGCTGCCGCCTCTTCCGCACCAGCACGAGACATCGCCTAATAGGGATGCCTAGATCTGAAAAAAGGGGGGACATGTTCGGATCTAGGAGAGGACGACGAGGACGAGCGTGAGTCGTGGAGCGGACGTGACATGATTGGATAGATGACGCATCGATGGAGGAGATCATCAAGAAGCTAGATTCTGCAGAGGTAGCGACGTTGATGAAGTTGTTGACGATGTCGGCTGGTGAGAACACGACACGAACGTCGCCGGAGTTGAAGCTTTCCTCTATCGATCTGAAATTAGATGGACCAGCCACCTATCTGAGTTGGTCACGGCGGGTGAGAAGAACCCTCGCAGGAAAAAACATGGAGGGGTTCCTGACGGGCGAGGCGACAGAGCCGGACGAGGGCTTGACAAGACGTGATGAGTGAAAGTCCACTCATATGGTGATCTACATCTGGCTTCTCAACTCCTTAGTCCAGTCTATTGCCGCCACAGTAGACGGTATTGAGATGGTGAAAGATGTGTGGGAGAAGTTGAGAAGGACCTATGATGGTGTGGGGAACAACTTACGGGTCTTCCAGATAAAGAGGGAGATTGATGACACCGTACAGGGAGAGAAGACGGTGCAGGAGTATGCCACGAAGTTGGAGCGTCTGTGGTTGGATTATGATCACTCCTCAGATCGGGCGAGCTGCGGGGACCCTAAGTGTAAGGAGAGACAGATGTGTCTGCAGGAGAGGACGATGAAGTTCCTCAAAGGACTGACTGCAACTTTCGCACAGAGGACGACCCTACTTCTAGCCCAACCAAAGATCCCTAGCCTTGAGGAGGCTATCTCAGCCATGATTCAGGAGGAGACACGCATCAGGCTGCAAGCCGGGACAGGTGGTCCCCCCGAAGCAAAGTCAGCACTAGCGATCACCAGCTCATGAAATACAGGATCTAAGGGAGAGCCCTGGCAGCATAACCGGCAGTGCTACAATTGTGGGGAGATGGGTCATCATCGGTATGCTTGTACCAAACCACCTAGGGAGGGAGATTCAGGTGGTGGACGAGGACCATTCGGCGGACGAGGATATAATGGAGGACGTGGTCATGGTCGAGGGGGTAGACGAGGCGGCCGAGGAGGTTATCGGGCGAACCTCCTGATATCAGAAGGGAATGGAGAAGCTGATGGCACCTTTACTGTGGAAGACCAGGCACTGGGAGACATGAGGAGTAGAACAGAGGAGGCGTCCACCTCATTCTTTGTTAGGGGCAACGCTGCCATGTATGTCCATCCATCAGAAGGTACTGACGAATCACTTTTCCTTGCGTCTATCTCTTCCCTTAAATCATCAAACTAGATTATCGACTCGGGAGCATCTCGGCATGTGACGGGGAATGCTAGTGAATTTTCTTCCTACACTCACCTAGCATCAGCAGATAGCATTCAGACAGTTGATGATACTTTCCAGCCAGTGGTCGGTAATGGTACTATTAATTGTACAGGTTCAGTAAGATTATCCAATATTTTACATGCTCCAGCCTTTCCAGTCAGTCTCTTGTCCATTAGTTCTATAATCCTCCAACTTAAATGCATTATTTCTTTTGATATTCCTAAGGTGACCTTCCAGGAGAAAGGGACAGGACGAAGACTTGGGACTGGCACTTGGCATGAGGGACTGTGGTACCTAGATCGAGAAGGACTGGACTCAGCATTAGTATCTATGGCAGAGAAGGCTGGCATGGAAGGACTGCAGCAGAGGACTGAGGATACCTTGATACTCCATCATCGGAGGATGGGACATTCTTCCTTTGATACTCTAAGTAAGTTGTATCCAGAGATTTATGCAAAAACAAATAAAGAGAAATTAATATGTGATGCGTGCGAGTTAGAAAAACTTACTAGGAGCTCATATGTTGGCACGGGTCATAGGAGCACTTTTGCTTTTGAGGTAGTACATTCTGATGTCTGGGGTCCATGTGCTACTAACACTATGAATGGTTATAAGTACTTTGTTTCTTTCATTGAGTGTGCCTCTCGGGTTACCTGGTTATATTTGATAAAAAATAAGAATGATGTACCTGCTTGTTTTCGGGATTTTCATAAGCATGTCCAGACTCAGTACAAAGCAGTTGTGAAGGTACTGAGGTCTGACAATGGAACGGAGTATACCAATAGGACGCTTGCAGAATACCTGTCAGCACACGAAATACAGCAACAGACCACCTGTGCATACACACCAGCACAAAATAGAGTTGCAGAAAGGAAAAACAGACACCTTTTAAAGGTCGCAAGAAGTATGATGTTCGACATGAATGTCCTACAGAGTCTGTGGGGGCATGCAGTGTTGACAGCAGCTCAACTCATCAACATGATGCCCTCGAAAGTCCTCGGATGGAAGTCCCCATGTGAGGTAGTACAAGGCAATAATAGTGGGATACTCCCACTGAAGGTGTTTGGGTGTGTGTGTTTTGTGAAGGACAACAGGCCATCAGTTGGGAAACTTGACCCTAGAGCGGTCAAATGCATCTTCGTAGGCTACTCGGCGACCCAGAAGGGATATGTGTGCTGGAGTCCAGTAGAGAAGAAGAAGTTTGTCAGTATGGATGTCCACTTTCGGGAGCATGAGCCATACTACCGCCAGGACGAAACTTCACACAACACGCCTAATACTGCCAGTATTAGGCGAGAGGGGGAGATGGATAACTTGGTGGTAACCGATTTAGAAGTTTGGCATGGAGGCACGGAGAAGGGACAAGAAGGTGAAGGTGTTAGGCCTACGGCTCAGGGAGAGTTACTTACCTACAGCAGGAGAGAGAAGCAAACTGCAGGACCAGTACCGACAGTGCCTGTGCCAAGTCCCTTGCCTGCGTTCGTCCCAACTCCTGAGGCACCGACACCAACCCCCCTTCAGGTGATACCCCCTCATTCACAATATATCATTCCTCCTACTTCTACTCCTCCCACACCACTATCTGTACGGAGGACCACTCACAGCAATGCAGGAAATCCTTCAAACAGATATGGTTGGGATATTGCTCAGTTTGTTTCTTATGACCATATCCCTTCTTCTCATGGAGCATTTATAGCATCTTTGGATAGTATTACTGTACCTAACAATTGACAGGTTGCCAAGAACGATCCAAAGTGGAAAGCGGCAATGCACGAGAAGTTGGGAGCTCTGGAGAAGAACCATACTTGGGAGCTTGTGAGACTGTCAAAGGGAAAGAGAGCAGTTGGATGCAAGTGGGGGATATTGCTCAGTTTATTTCTTATGACCATATCCCTTCTTCTCATGGAGCATTTATAGCATCTTTGGATAGTATTACTGTACCTAACAATTGGCAGGTTGCCAAGAACGATCTAAAGTGGAAAGCGACAATGCACGAGGAGTTGAAAGTTCTGGAGAAGAACCACACTCGGGAGCTTGTGAGACTGCCAGAGGGGAAGAGAGCAGTTGGATGCAAGTGGGTCTTTACCGTGAAGCAGAACCCAGATGGACAGGTTGAGCGCTACAAAGCTCAACTAGTAGCCAAAGGATACAGTCAGACGTACGGCATCGACTATGACGAGACCTTTGTACCAGTTGCAAAGATGAGCACTGTCAGGACTCTGATTTCTCTGGCAGCGAATGGTGGATGAAAGCTACACCAACTGGATGTGAAGAATACGTTTCTTCACGGAGATCTAGTGGAGGAGGTGTACATGGAGATACCACCAGGATTTGGCACCAATCAGACAGTAGGCAAGGTCTACAGGTTGAAGAAGTCCCTCAATGGACTGAAGCAGTCTCCTCGAGCGTGGTTTGACAGATTCAGAAGGGCAATGATAGGGATGGGATATCAGTAGATCAATGCTGATCATACTGTGTTCTTCTGTCGGAGTGGAGGCCACATCACCATGCTTGCGGTGTATGTGGACGATATGACTATCACAGGAGATCGCCAACTCAAAGGAAAGCTTGGCAAGGAATTCGAGGTGAAGGATCTCGGCCTTCTTCGGTACTTCCTTGGGATTGAGATTGCTCGAGAAGCAGAGGGGATTGTTCTCTCTCAAAGGAAGTATGCACTGGACCTTCTCACAAAAACTGGAATGTTGTGGTGCAAACCTGCAGCGATACCAATAGATCAGAGGTTCAAGATTGATGTTGAGGCTGGAGAACCAGTTGATCGAGACAGATACCAGAGACTGGTTGGCAAGTTGATCTATTTGAGCCACACACGTCCTGATATCTGCTTTGCAGTAAGTGTGGTGAGCCGCTACATGCATGACCCACGGAAGGGTCATATGGATGAAGTGTACCGGATTCTTAGGTACTGGAAAGGTGCTCCCGGGAAGGGACTAATATTCAGGAAGAATAATCACGTGAGCATCGAGGGCTACTGTGATTCTGACTGAGCTAGTTGTGCTGATGACAGGAGGTCTACCTCGGGATATTGCATATTTGTAGGAGGTAACTTGGTCTCCTGGAGGAGTAAGAAGCAGTCTGTGGTGGCCAGATCGACAGCTGAAGTAGAGTACAGAGCTATAGCCTTGGGAGTTGCAGAGCTGCTATGATTGAAGAATATGCTGGTGGAGCTGAAGCTGGATCAAGAAGCCAAGATGAAGCTGTGGTGTGACAATCAGTCAGCTATTAGTATCGCCAACAATCCAGTACAGCATGACAGGACCAAACAAATCGAGATTGATAGATTCTTCATCAAAGAGAAGTTGGATAGTGGATTACTGGAGCTTGGCCATGTTCCAACCAGGGATCAAGTAGCAGATGGACTAACCAAGGGACTCGCCTCAGTGAGCATGATTAGAGGATGTGACAAGATGGGCTTAGTGAATATCTTTCACCCATCTTGAGGGGGAGTGTTGATATGGTATGTTGAGTGTCATATTTAAGTATAGTATAAGCACATGGGAATATCCTGAGGACATATTTGGGATGCCAGAATATGTCACAGGATATTCCATTATGAGATTATTGTCATAATGATTGAGATCATTGTATTAATGATTGTAAGGCTATATAATGCCAATGAGACAATCAATAAAAGAAAAAACTAATTTCAACAATTACGAGTCCATTTTTGTTCACCCACCAAAATTTGGATGATGTTCACCATTCCACTCAAGAGTTGCCAAGTATCAACCTGAAACCATTTTTATTTCTTAATCTTTCACCTCGTAATAATGAAAAAGAAAGAAAAAAGTTCTAGGTGTGATAATTTTTTAGTGGAATGATGAACATCATCCAAGTTTTTGTGCGTGAACAAAAAATGGACTCGAAACAAAAATAGCCTATGCTCGTTGCGACAACTTTCAGATATCTTTGCTTTTGTCATGCTCAAACATAGTTTTTTCAGTCTATTGCTTAAACATTGTTGTTCAGTCACCATCCCCATTTATCTTGAACTTGGTCAAGAACAAACAGGAAAAAAAAAAGAAAGAAAAAAGGTTTCTGTCCATTGCTGAGCACGATCTTTACTGCCGAATTCTTCAATAGAAAAGGGGATGGGGGTTTTCAAAATCTATCAAAGCTTTAGAATTTTTCGTTTATATATTTTTTTCCCGGGATTACTAATTTATGAAGCACCCAGAAAGTAAATGTAACTCAAGCCTGCCTGCTTCCAATTTGATGTGGATGTCTTCTATAAAAGTGATGAATTGGTATCAATCATTATGTTTGTATCATAAAAGGTTTTTCGACTCTTATGCGACTGAAACCCTTGAGGCCTTGACAGATATAATTTTTATTTGTTCCATAACTTGGAAAATTTTGAATTCCTAATATAATGTTCTTTGAAGGGTTCAAACCTTCACCAACTTTAGTAGATAGGTTGGTATGTATGACAAATTAGTGAGATTATGCCGAATGATAGATGATCACAACCCTTTCGGTTTCCAAATGCCATATATATATATATATATATATATATATATATTATGAGTATTTCATGCTTTTCAAACCTCACACCTGTGGTTGTAGCAGGAAGAATGGCAAGTTTCTCTATGGAGGAGTTCTTGGGAGAAGGCGCTCTAAGGGGGCTCATACCTAAGCTTCTTAAAGAAGGATGGGATGATGTCCCTACAATAAAGTTGATGAATGAAGAAGACAAGGATTGGTTGAACTTGACAATGCAACAGAAGGTATAGGTTTTGCGGTTAGATTTTTCTGAGACTCGATTGTCTACCGAGTCAAAGTAACAAGTGTTCCATAAGTATCTATTAGGAGCGGGGTATTACAGGTTCAAGTCATGAGAACCCTTGGTCCAAACCCCAGCCCTACCAAATATAAACCAACATTTTCTCTCTCTCTCTCTCTTCACTTCTTCATTTCTTCCTCTCTCTCTTTAGTTTCTCTCCCATTTTCCATAGGCAAGTACACATTGCATGAGAAATAGAGAAACCCTCCATATTAATTGATTATTATGTTCTTTGCATGATTTTAAATATTTTTAGAACTTGGAGTTTTCGGATTTTGTGGATGGATTAGTGCAGATCTACATTTCTAACTTCGAATTTTTATGGATTTTATGAGTTTTTCTTGGTTTTTGTTACATGATAGAGCTTTCAGTTTCAAGCATTTTGGCTTTTGGTTCACTTAATTTGGACTTAAAATAAAGATTTTATTGTCAAAACAATTTTTGAGTTTTTGGAGATTCCGCCTTGGCCGAACCTGCTGTTGGAGAGGAAGTCTTCATGCGGCCAGAGAGTGCTATGCGGACTGAGTATTATGCAGCCTGAGCTCTTTACCGCATACTGAGCTCTTCACATTATGAAGAGCTAGAGAGAGAATATCTGCTTATATTGACATCGATCGATCATTTCTACCTTCGCTTAAAGGAGTTCCAGGTTTCTGAGATGGCTATATCTATATGACTTCATAATTCAGTCATGTTCATGTTTCCATGATCTTTCTCAGGTTTAGCTTGATGATCTTCGCCCTTCGAAACATAATTTTGCAATCGGTTTAGTTAGATAATTTGTTACTAGTACTTCCACACAAACTTTTCTCTTTTCTAATACAAACTCCCTACAAAATTGGAATGATCTACCGGCTGGTCGAAGTGAGTTGCCTCTGCATAATGTGTCAGAACATTGTTCTTTCAACAAAACACAGTTTTATGTTAAGACAGTTCTTCTATCATGAATTTTCTTGATTTTCATTATTGCTCTCTCTGATGCCATTGTCGATAAATGAAGAAGAAGAATGGGAGAAAATAAAGACGCAATATCAAGTAAGAAATAAACCATTAGTGCTTTCACTACTGGCAAAGAAAATCTCAATATTATTGTAGAAACCAAATTAGTATTGTAGCAACAGGAGACTATCAACACATTTATCAAATTCTCTATTATTCTCTCCTCTCTCTCTCTCTCTCTCTCTCTCTCTCTCTCTCTTCATGGGGAAGGGAGGAAGAGGCAGCAGCACCTGGCACTCAGAAGAAGGTATTTAGAAACAATTATAATCGAAACATTATATAGGACATACATGATCTTATTAATGTTACAACTCAATGTAATTCAACTGTATATTTCACATAACATTTTGGATACGGGTAATGGCACATTCCCGACGTCGCTTCCTCTTACAAGCTCTCAACAGGTAAAGTCTCACACCACATACGGCCCTTCTCAATCGGCAAAGCCTCACAACAAATACATCTTTTAAACCTAATTCTTTATAGCTCGCAATTTGCGACGTATCAGTAAATCTTCTTAGCGCATAGGGAGGAGAGAAATCCCCATTGATCATTGCTTTTGTTAAGAGCTTTCCTTTGTAGTATGATACTTTATACCTTAGAAGTCAGAAACTCTTAGGAGGTCAACGAATATCAGTAAGAACCTCGATTCGACGGTTCTTACTTTGAAGTTCATTTTTTTTTCGACGACGGGAGCGTGTTTCTCCGACATGAGCGCTTCCCATAACAAGACCACAATTTCAAAAGAAAACAAAAAATTTGAAAAAAAAAGTTAAAGAATTTTTAATACACGTTCTTCATAGTAACACGAAACTAAAGATTACTTATCTTGACATGACAAAAATCACCATGAAAGTGCTCTTCGATAACTTTGAACTGAACACTTTATAAATTCTAATAAATATGAAAATATTTATAAATTTTGATAATAATAATTAATAAACATAATTTTTTTTTTTATTAGTGCATACTTCTATCGCGATTCTAACTTTAGACTTTTCTAAGTAGTCGTGCTCTTCCTCCGCTTCTGTCAGTTGCTTCTATGCTTTTTATAGGATGGGTTATTTATGCTCCACCAATCAATCATTTTTGGCATCACAATGAGCTCACTTCCCACAAAATTACCTCTTTAATCCAAAGGAGATAATTAAAAACTAACAATATGTGGCAGTTGGCAAATTAATTGTTGTCATTGAAGTCCTCTTTGCTCATGGTTACACAGAGAAGGTCAGGAAAGCAAACTAAACCGTTGCCACATATCTCAACTTAGCTCAGTTACATTCTTCTGCCTAGACCTTGCAATATTTTTTTTTTTTCCTGCATGAACTTATCACAATTAATCTTCAGGATGCATTGGAGATCAGATCACACCTGCACGAGGGATCCTTGATGGAGTATGCCGATCGCCTAGAAGCCTCCGGGAAGCCTCTGATCGAGCTACTGAACACGAGCAACTTCGTCCTCTCTTCGTCATTCGGCATGAAGAGAGGCCACATTGCTCGTTTTATCAACAGAGCAAGCGCCTTGCCCTCCCCCGAGCTTCCTGCGGGGGGAGGTATCGACGACGAGAGCAACGGGGAGGACGCGTCGGCGTCCGCTGACCAATCCGGAACGGGGCCAGAGATCGAAGAGGGGCACGTTTTCGAGGGAATCGTTGCGGCCAAGCCAGCCGAGCCCAGGTTCTGCGGCTTCGTCCGACCCCCTCCGGTGGCGGGCGGTGTGGCTCCGTACTCCGCCATAGAGAACATCCCGGTTCAGAAGCTGGCACCGGAGTACCGACCGGGCATGGGGAGCCTGCTGGCTGCGGAAGCTCCGCCTATGAAGGCTTCCGACCTGTGGAGCGATAGGCCGGCTATCGTATTGTGCATTCGACGACCCGGGTAATGCTCAATGCCTAATGCACCTGGCCAGCAGATTCGATTCTTTACGTCGTGCTGGACGTAGACATCTTGGCCGAACCACGTAATATAGTTATATTGGAATTTTATGAAGAGAAAAAGTAATTACAATAGCTCTCACAACTCTTGTGTTGAACATAGGAACAAAAAAAAAATCTTAGAACTCTTTATATAGCATGGCATGTGTGTCCATATAAGAAAATTCAATCCCTACGTAGAATTATGTAGGATTATGACTGACATACGTTAGAACTTACTAACTAGGTAGGATTAGTACTTTGCTCCGATCAAATCCTATCTGTGCTCCAAATGAAAAACGATCGTGTGACTGTTTTTGTCCGTCATTTTCCTTGGTGCTCTCTTTAGTTCTTCTTTCTTTTGTGCAGGTGTATAATGTGCAGAGCTGAGGCTCATCAGGTCTACTCAAGAAAACCTGTACTTGATGCGCTGGGGTTTCAGCTCATCGCCGTTCTGCATGAACAAATAGAGTCCGAGGTAATCGTTATTTTATGGCTTCTCCCTCTTGTTCTACACTTGTATCGGCTATTAACAGATGAGCTTTGGTAATAGCAGGTTAAAGAATTTTGGCCTAGATATTGGGGCGGGGCGGTAATTCTCGACCGAGGACTCGAGTTCTTCAAAGCTCTCGGGGGCGGGCTCCTGCTCAAGGATAGGTTCTTGACCGGATTTCTTCTCAACCCTCGCGCGATCGCCAATTATAAGCGTGCCAAGGCGACCCGAGGGCTGGAGCAGAACTTTCGAGGGGAAGGTGAAATCAAAGGGGGGATGTTTATCGTTGGGAGTGGAAGAAGAGGTATCATGTACCAGTTTATAGAAAGGAATTTCGGAGATGGGGCACCTATTACCGAAGTCATAGAAATTTGCAAGCGCATGCAGGTAAGGTTTTTAGTCTGAAAATGTTGTCCATACCTATATCGTATCCGTAGCCATATCTTTGTTCATATTCGTGCAATATAGGTAACTACAATGTACCTATATGAAAATCTCCATATCTGTGTCAATATTCCATAGTTTGCAGTATCGGCCGATACCGATCCGATACATCTTGGTATGTCCCGATCCGATACCGATCGATAACGGATACCGACCGATACCGACATTGGAGATTTCTTTTTTCAGTCAATTCGGCAAAGAAAATTGAACTAAAAAGACCAATCATAAAGATTGTAAAATCACAGTAAGGTTGTAAAAGCATATAAAAGAAGAAAACTTATCTATCGCATGTAAACCAATCGGCAAGGGTGACAAGTATTTCATTCAATTTCAAAACTGCTAAGAAACTGTGGGTGTTGTTTCCTTTTGACTAAGAAAAATAGTCCCACATTGGCTACACCACCAAGTGTGTATCTCAATATAATACTTTTTATGAGTTGCAGTGTACACATAGGGTGTGGTGGGGCACATGGGTGCCATGTGGGGGTATTTTATTAGGAGAAAAAATGATTAACTACTCAATAAAAGCTTTTAAGCTTGTTATCATGCTCTTGGATATTATTCCATAGGAGCTTAGTCCCAAAGGAGCTTAGCGACTCGGACTCGGACTTGGGCTCAAGGGCGCAAAGTGGCGCTTTGTTGGCGCACTTTACACTTAGCACGTCAGCATCGTCACAAGGCACTTGTGTTGTGCTCGTTTTATGCGTAAGTTTTATGCTCGGGTTGCATGCGCGTGTTGCATGAACGGGCGCTGAGCGGGTGCTGAACGGGCGCTGAGCCGGTGTTGAACGGGCACTAAGCGGACTATACATTGGGCTACGATTGTAGGATATCAATTTTGTATATTGATTTTTTAGTCCCACATCAGGAAGAATAGGAGGATATGGGCTTCTATCATTCCCTATATAAAGAGCGCTCTAACCTCTTTTTGAGATATACCAAAAATTAAAAAAGAGGAGTCCAAAAGGAGTCTGTTCGAGTCAAACAAAGAGGTGACTACGAGCGTTCCAGAAGTTCTCTTGAGAACTTGCTGGCTCCTGGGAACAGATTATCGATAAAAGATAAATCTTGCTTTGAGCAACGGTGGTCTTCACCACCCCAGCAAGAATAATTTATATTCTATATTTCTCTCATCTTTTTCTGGTTGTAAACGTTCTGTCCCAATTGTAACTGCGTTTGCAAGTAAGAACGTATTTTTTGTTCTTGAATTATGTGATTCATAAGGAGTTGTAATTAGCTACTATATTATATAATTATATAGTTCTTCGTTGGATCGAGGTATATCATAGAGAAAACTTTTGTGTGAACTCCTGATCTCGACTTCAACTTCTTATTCTACCATCTTTGATTAAGTCTCAGGACTAACAATCTCACAGCAAGATCCGAATAAGATGGAGAACAACCGTGGAAGTATTTTCGACATAAATTTTACAAACTTGAGAAGATTGACGGGCTACACTTCAATCATTTGGATGAGGAAGGAGTCATCTATCAAATATTGGACATGGGTAGAGAGATCCAGGATCTACCATTCCTGCGGATGAAAGTGAACTTGATCTGGCATCTCTAGAGACGCATATTCTAAGAGAAAAGAAGTCGACATCTGATACAAGTTGGCACATGGAGATGTCTGAAGCTAGTAGCCACATGGAAAAGTCTACTGCGGTTGCCGAAGAGAGACTGACACTATGCATCTACGAATGGCAACAATTAGAACATGGAAAAACTCGGCACATAAGCAGTCTCAGCGATGGGTACTCACTGCGCATGGCAGGTTCGGTGTAGTGTAATCACCGTGCATGGCGTTCTTTTGATGCATGGCAGGACTTGGAGCATGGAAGCGTCTATGTGGCTAGCTCTAAGCAAGGTCTATGCGCAACCAAGTTATGCGCATAGGGCTATAGCACCTTGGCGCATGTCTCTTCAAGCATGAAGGACGATGAGAATGAAGATTGCAGATCCAATTTTAAACCAAAATAGCAAGGTAAAAACTTAACTTGATTACTTTGATTACTTTACTTGGTTGCTATTATTGCGCAGGTTAAGTCATATGGCGTGGTTGCTGACTGGTGAATGGACACTAGTGCATCTAGCCACGGAAGCTCTAGGAAGAGAAGTTCACCAAGGTCAAGCCTATCACTGAAGAAGGTCGGATATCTCGATAATGAACAATAATCAAGCAGAGGATCTGGGGATTGGGATAATGGTTCTGGACTTCGAGAAGTTACAGTCAAAGAAGTACGTATAGCAAAGTACTAGTGATTACCAAGGAACTGATCTCAGGAAGTCTGTTGCAAACTTGAGGGTGAACATCCATGGTTGCCAGATGGTGATATGTTGGTAGAAGACATACTTTGAAACAAGACTTCTGTATCATATGGATGTTCGAGCTTCTACTTGTGAGTAGAATCTCATTAGAAGAGTTATGGGATACCAAGACTAGGATATGTGCTCTGTACCGTACGATGTCTAGTCTATGGCTTATCTCCAAATATGGGGGTAAGAAGGGGGAGAAGTGTGAGGTCTGTGCGCAGACAAAGATTATAAGAAAAATTGCTTAAACGGGTAAATCGAAGTACAAATTTTTTGGAGTTGGTACACTCAAATATTTATGACTTCAAACAGTTCTCCACAAAGGCCATGATGAAGTATTTTATTACTTTCATCGACGAATACTCAAAGTACGCATTCGTCTATCTGCTTAAGACAAAAGATGAAGTATTCAAGAAGTTCAAGAGTTCAGGGTTGAGGCTGAACGTCGAACATGGCAACAACTCAAGAGACTCAGAAGTGATCAAGACGAAAAGTATAGGTCCATTGAATTTGTATCATTCTACAAAGAACATAAAATTGTCAATGAGAAAACTTCTCCAAATTCTGCTCAATCAAATAGAGTAGCTGAATGAAAGAACAGAACATTAACAGAGATGATAAAGTAAATACTGTTAACTGTGGGTCTTCCAAAATACTTCTGGAGAGAAGTTGTGCTAACATCTACGTTCATCCTGAACAGAGTGTCATACGCAAAATCCGATGCCACACCTCATGAACTCTAGTTCAAAGTCAGACCCAACTTGAATGTCATTCGAGTGTAGGGGTATCTGACATATGTGAAGCTTCCAAACTTGAAGATTCAGAAGCTAGAAACGAGGACTACGAAGATAATCTTCCTGGGATATGTTAAGAAGAGTAATGCTCAAAGGTTCCTTGATATTGAGTTAAATTATATCATCGAAATCTCGTGACGCATAATTCTTTGAAGATAAATTTGTAAGCCACAAGAACATTATTTTCACAGATACTTCGAAGAATAATGTGAGTGCATAGGAGGCTAACGCTACCAATGAAGATATAGTCCAAGAAGAAGTTGTCATTCCAGAGATAAAAGTTATCATTCCAGAGACAACATTTGAACCAGAGCTCACAACCGGTGTCTAAGCGAGTGAGGAGACAGAAAGACTTCGGAGATGACTTTGTCACCTATCATATGGAAGCAGACCCTCTTACCTATGATGAGGCGATGAAGACCAGAGACCCTGTCTTCTGGAGGGAGACAAAAAATAATGAGTATGACTCAATAACCTCCAACAACACTTAGGTGTTGGTCGATCTTCCTGAATGAGCTAAACCAATCGGATCTTCAAGAAGAAGATGAAGGCCGATGGAACTGTTAATAAGTTTAAAACAAGGCTGGTGGCCAAAGAATTTTCTCAGAAGCAGGGGATCGCCTACTTCGACACATATGCTCCAGTAGTGCGGATGACAACCATCAGGATGTTAATTCCTCTAAGTATAATTCACAAGCTAGTTATACATCAGATGGATGTTAAAACAGCATTCCTGAATGGAGAATTGACCAAAGAGATTTATATGCAATAACCAGAAGGATTCATCGTCAAGGGCCTTGAAGTCAAAGTCTGCAAGTTGATAAAATCATTATACGGTCTAAAGTAAGCTCCCAAAATATGGCATAAAAAGTTTGATGAAGTTCATAAGATCAAACGGCTACAGGGTCAGCGAGACGGACAAGTTCGTTTACACGTAGTTCGATGACGGGAGAGGAGTCATCGTTTGTCTATACGTGGATGACATGTTAATTCTAGGCACGAATAGAGCATATTTCACTGAGACAAAGAAGTTTTTCTCATCCAAGTTTAGTATGAAGGACTTGGGGGAGCTGATATGATCCTGGGGATCAAGGTCATCCGGACAGACACTGGAGTAGCACTGTCACAGTCGTATTATATTGATAAGATGCTCACACGCTATGGATATCAGGATCTTTCAGGGATCGATACTCCGTACAGGTGTGACAAGAAGCTGAAGCCAAATCCTATAAAAAGTGTCAGGCAGCTGGAGTATTCAAGCATCATTAGAAGTTTGATGTATGCAACAACTGCCACAAAGCCTAACATAGCTTTTGCCGTCGGGATATTGAGTCGATTCATGAGCAATCCAGGTGTTGAGCACTGAAAATCTATGAGGAGAGAAATAAGATATCTCAAGGGGACTCAGAAGTATTTATTACACTACAGCGGTAATCCGACCGTAGTGGAAGACTTCATTAGTGCAAACTGGAATTCAGAAGAAAAAAGCTAAAGGTCCACAGGAGGATATGTCTTCTCAAAGGGTGAAGCTGCTATATCGTGGAAGACGAAGAAGCAAACAATGCTCTCTCATTTCTCAAGAGAATCTGAGTCTTATGCACTAGTGGCTGTAGCAAAGGAAGCAGGATGGCTTCGAGAGCTCATGTATGATCTTTCAGTGGTTGGTGCGCATATTCGGCGGTACCGATTCACTGCGACAACCAGGTGACTGTAGCGGTGGCATTATTTTTTTCTCTTCAATGGTTAGAAGCGATCTGTGCGACTAAAGCACATGGTATTGTATGAGCGCATCAAGGATAGCGTCATGGTAGCTGTTAATGTTTAGAGCTAGGTGATTCTAGCAGGTCTATTCAAGATACTACATGAGCGCATCAAAGATGGCATCATTACAGTGGTTGATGAGCGGAGTCAGGAGGGTCTGGCGGATCCGTTCATATAAGACCTCAAGCGCCAAATGATCATAAGAACTATAAAGGAGCGTAGTACTCCATGTTACAGTGGCAACACCACATAAGGTACCTTGACAGGATAAAGCCTCGGCTTTATGCCATGTCATAGCGACGTAACACCGCATATAGTCAAGGACACAACATATATGGGCTTAGAGGACTTTTGATATTCTATCTTTGTAATTCTACCATAAAATTTTATGCTATTAGTTCAAAGAAAAATCTACTAGGCATCTAGATTTTGGTTCAAAGAAAGATCATTGACTAAAGAATATCAGGAACAGTAGGTAGTCCTTCAAGACATTGAGGGGTTACGGACCCAGAACCACTGTTGTTTACTATCTGTTCTCTGAGTAGAACAAAGTTCTGTAGGAGGATGGCTTAGATGCCTTAATGAGTTCTAGGACATTTGGAATATCTGACGTGCCTTACAGGAAGCACGGTAGCACACTACTACAAAGGAGCGAAAGAATCTATGCTACAGTGGGTGACACCACCATGAGGTTCCTCGATAGGGTAATGCCTCGGCTTTGCGAGCCATGTCATAGCGACGTAGCACCGGATATAGTCAGGTGGCCTAATGCTGCAAAATAAAGAGTGGTAGACAACACTACAAAGAGGCCAGTGACCTCATGTTACAGTGATGGGACACCACCAAGAGGTACCTAGAGAAGGTAAAGCCTCGTCTATATGAGCCATATCACAGCGGGATAATACCGCAAGGAAGCGCAATACTTTATGCTGGATAGTTTGGCACTACAAAGATGCTGGGACCTCATGCTATAGTGGATGACACCACAATAAGGTGGGACCTCGGCTTTAGGTCATATTAAAGTGGAGTAGCACCGCAAGGAAGCGCAAGGCTTCATACCAAGGACTCTTTAAAATAACTCATCTTGAGTGTATGAAAAGAGATATAGGCCGTCTCTTGACAGTAAACTTGTAGACGCCCAAGATACATACACCAAAACTAGGCATGCATATGGCCTTTAATGTGCAACCAGAAGCACAGTTGATGTCATTGTGTGAGTGAAAAGAATTGTAGCTATGGTGCAGAATTCAACGCCTAGTCCATTCTTGTATCATACTATTATTTGACCCATGTAGGAAGATTCAAGTTGAAGCGACATCTATCCTAATGCATAATGGACAGTCACTGTGGGAAATGCTCAACCCATATATTGAGATATGTAGGAGATTATTGGTGTTGTTTTCTTTTGACTAAGAAAATTAGTCCCACATTGCCTACACCACCAAGTGTGTATCTTAATAAAATACCTTTTATGAGTTGAGGTGTACACATGGGGTGTGGTAGGGCACATGGGTACCATGTGGGGGGTATTTTATTAGGAGAAAAAAGTATTAACTCCTCAATGAAATCTTTTAAGCTTTTTGTCGTGCTCTTGGATATTATTTTATAGGAGCTAAGTCCCAAACGGGCTTAGCGACTCAGATTCAGACTCTGGCTCAAGGGCGTAAAGTGGCGCTTTGTTGGCCCACTTAGCACGTCAGCATTGTCGCAAGGAGCTTATGCGCTTTTGTTGCGATCGTGCGCTCGTCTTATGATCGGGTTGCATGCATGTGTTGCATGAACGGGCGTTGAGCGGGTGTTGAACGGACGTTGAGCGAGTGCTAAGCTGGCACTGAGAGAGACATATATTGGGCTGCAGTTGTGGGATATCAATTTTGTATATTATTTTTTAGTCCTACTTCAGAAATTAGAGGAGGATTGACTTCCATCCTTTCCTATATAAAGATCCCTCTAGCCTCCTTTTGAGATATACCAAAAATTAAAAAGATGAGTCCAAAATGAGTCCGTTCGAGTCACACAAAGAAGTGACTATGAGCATTCCAAAAGTTCTCTTGAGAACTTGCTGGCTCCTAGGAGCATATCATCGATAGAGGATGAATCTTTCTTTGAGAAACGGTGGTCTTCACCACTCCAGCAAGAATAATTTTTATTCTATATTTATCTCATCTTCTTTTAGTTGTAAACGTTATGTCCCAATTGCAACTGCGTTAGCAAGAAAGAACGTATTTTTGGTTTTTGAATTTTGTGATTCAGATGGAGTTGTAATTAGCTACTATATTATACAATTATTTAGTTTTTCGTTGGATCGAGGTATATCAGAGAGAAAACTTTTGTGTAAACTTCTGATCTCGACTTCAACTTCTTGTTCTAACATCTTTGATTAAGCCTATGGACTAACAGAAATAACACTGAAAATACTTCAAATTATGCCTATTTGTATAAAAATAATATTTTTTAATATGTTAATAGTTATTTGCTTTCTGATACCCAAAAAAAAATAGTCAATACTGCCATTTACTATCGATTACTGGCGATCTCGATACTCATAGGAATAGTCTGATACTTGCCATATTCATGGTGCTACATAGCTTTTAGCTTAGAGACACTGAGTGCAAAAGTAGAGATGAGTTCAAATATCTGACTGACATGCTTGAGTTTAGTTCTTGATCTCTGAAAATTGAAATATGTGTGCACTGAACTTCATGTGCATTCAAATATAGTACTTATACCACAAACTTGTAAGAATATTTCTACATATCATATACAACCCAGAGTTGTATGCTCGCTTTTGTGCAATCAAACATAATCATGCTGTAAATACATAAAAGAGGTTTCAAAGTTTGATCTTTAAATTTCAAACATATAGAGACACATACCGAATGATCTCAAAGTTCCTTCAACGACTCTAATTTTTACCATGAGAGGAGCTAGATTGTCAGTGCTAGAGAGTGAAGCACGGACTCGACACGAACACACAAATATCACAAGACACAAATGTGAGAATATGTTACAAATCTATGTGTTCAACGGTACTACTATGACTTGTTGAGGATTAGGGAAAGGCCTAAGTTCATTTTAACACTTCCTTAGAATAATATATTGTATCTTAAGTTAAACTATACTTAAAACTTCCATACCTTCAGGTAATCCTTATTTTTGTTAGAAATATCTATACATATATAATAATTCTCTGAAATTTGATAACAAAAGAAAATAAAATTAGTCTTACCGGCCTCCGGGAAAGTCGCGCATGAAGCATTGCCCTAAGAGTTGATCCGAGATCTATGTGCAACGTTTCTCAAAATCTCCTAATGGTAAAACTCCCTGACTATCGGCTTCTCTTTGTTGGACTCAACTCGGAGAGAGAGACCGAACTTATCTCTGCCCAAAGTAAGAATTTAGAGAACAGAATGTTGTTCGAGAGAAGATTGAGAGAGCGAGATTTCACGTAGAGAAGAGTTTTCTATAAGTCAGAATTGAGAAGAGAACCTCAACATATATATAGGGAGAGAGCCAAGCCTTCACTACAGACAAGAGAATAAATTATAATTAATCCTAGGCGTTTAATGAGTAATAAAAAAAATATGAAAAGTAAATCTGGCATGTAAACAAAGTTGTCACATGTTTAAAATATAGGAAATAAACCTGGACATAGGGAGTAATAAAAGGCCAACGTTTAAATATTTAATGAGTCAAAATGGTACAAAAAAATAAAGGGGAGCAAAAAGAATTTTTGGATCCCAGCTGTTTCGCGTGCCGAACCGAACCGAGCTGAGCCGAAGCCGAAGAGTAAATTGAATCGGCATTCGGCGCCCACAGGTGTGGGCACATTCCCACACCCGTTACGTGCGCTGAACCAAACCGAACCGAGATGAGCCGGGCAGGACGGCAACGGTGGCGCACGCGCTTGGCCCATAGGACTCCCCACACAAGTCCACAAGGAAGCAAAGAGGAGAAACTAATATATACATAAAGGTAGAGTGGTCTAATCGATGTAGAACTAAAGCAAAAAAGAGAAAATTGAGCTTTTGCTCACATGTGTGTGAACACATACACACACAGCCAATAATTCCCCCCAAAAGGTCAAGTTTCAAAATAGATGTAACAAAGAAATTAAGAGTGAGAAATTTTTGGGCAGGTATATACTATACATAGATGAGATGGACTACAGCCTTAAATCTCACTTAGTGATTATTTTTTTTGTCTGAAGAAGTGCTTGATAGACTATGCCTTGAATCAGCCTTCTTATACCAGATTTAGAAAATAGCACACATATTATGCTAGAGGGTGGCGCTGTTTATTGGCCATGCTCACTTATTCCATATTCATGAGAGTTGTCTGAGATCGTCCTGTCCCATAGTCGCGGCCTTCACGACCTCTCATATAGGTAACTCCTCAAATGGTTGATGATAGGAGTCAACCTTGCATATCATGCTTGGACCTATTAAGAGTTTAGACTCATCCTAACCTTATCACTCAGGAACACTGTCACCATAGGGATGGAGCATCATTGTACACATGTACAACCACTTGGATATTATTTTAATAAGATTTTAATCTTGGGTCAGTGTTCCATAAAAGTCACCTAAGTACAGCTTATTTCTACCCATTGAACCAGCTTCTTGGGATCTCCAGTCAGACTCGGTTGGGTTGCCACTGCTGGTGACTTACTTATAGGATTAACCCCTTCCCCCTCGATGATTCTAGGATCAAAGTCCTAGACAGACCCTTCGTCAAGTGGTATGCAAGATTCTTTTCTGACTTTATATAGTCAAGAACCACATATTTGCCCAATAGGCTCTTTATAGACTTGAAGTATAGCTGCAGGTTTATGTTCATCTTAGCATTCACAGAATCATGTTTTAGTAGTTCTATAACAGATTTACTATCACAGTTTATAGAAATTACAGGAACAGGACTAACAGAAATAGGTATATGCATAATAAGGTTTCTTAGCCATTCGACTTCTGTACATGTAGTGTCTAAGGCTATTATTTTGGAAGCCATTATACTCCTAGCTATGATAGTTTGTTTATATGAGCCCCAGGAGATTGTAGCTCCTCCTAGAGTGAAAAGATATCCAGTAGTAGATTTTACATCATGTGAGTTAGTTACCCAGTTTGTATCTGAATAACCTTATATGATATCAGGGTGCATAGTATAGTAAAGTTTATAATCTAGAGTACCCTTAAGATATCTAAATACTCTATCCAATGCAGTCCAATATGACTGATTTGGGTTAATGGTAAATCTACTTAGTCTCTCAATAGCAAATACAATATCAGGTCTGGTCATATTTGTTATGTACATAAGGGAACCTATCATCTATGAATATCTATGTTGTTCACAGGGGATCCTCCATTCTTTTTTTAGAACAATGCTGTTGTCATAAGGAGTAAGGGCAGGTTTCTTATCAAAATACTCAAATTTTCTTAGCATTTTCTCAATCGAGTGTGCTAAGGATAGAGTATAGCCCTCTTTTCTTTTGGATACTTGCATTCCTATAATCAGATTGACTTTAGCTAGATCTTTCATATCAAACTGGTTGGATAAATAATTCTTAGTGTTATTTATTAATTCCAGTGATGATCCTAGAATAAGGATATCATCTACATACAAGCATAAAAGAAAGCAACTTTTACCTGTATTTTTAGAGTATATATATTTATCATCCTCATTTGGCAAGAATCCATATTCAAAAATTACCTTGTCAAATTTTTTGTGTCATTGCTTGGGAGCTTGCTTTAGGCCATAAAGAGATTTTACTAATCTATTCTTGACCTTTAGCAATAAAATCTTCATGTTGGTCTATGTAGATTTCTTCCTCAAGATCTCCATTTAGGAATGATGTCTCACTACCAGAAAAAGTCAAATTAGCGACGACAAAAAACGTCGCTAATTGACAAAAAAATGTCGCTAATCTCGTTTAGCGACGTAATTAGCGACGCTAAAATGAAGTCGGTAATAATAACGTTGCTGAAAGGAAAAACGTCACTAAACGTCGCTATACCGACGTTTTTAGCAACTTAGATGTGTCGCTATTTTAGCGACGTTTAGCGACTTTGAGTCACTAATTAGCGACGTAATTAAATATCACTAAACGTCGCTAATTAGCGACTTATATAGCGACGTAACAGCGACGTCTTTAATGACCTGGCAGTACTGCCATGTCAGCAATTTGCGACGTACAGCGACATATTTAGCGACGTTTAGCGACGTCCTTAGCGACGGCTAATGACACGTCGCTAAGTAGCAACTTTTTTAGCGACTTATAAAAATGTCGCTTGACGTCGCTAAATGTCGCTAAACACGTCGCTAATTTTACAAAAAATAAAAAATACATAATATATAAGTATCAGAGTATCACAGTAACACAAAATGCATAATATATAAGTATATGAAACATCACAGTATCAATCTCGAGGATATCCAAAACGGGGCAGATACCAGTCCCTCAAATACTGCGCATAAACAGCGTTTATGTTATCAAGCTCCGCTATGGGTGCTGGGTGACTGGAACTCCCCGTTTGAGATACAGCCGCGATAGGTGCTGGGTGACTGGAACTCCCCGCAGGTGGTATCTCTTCCTCCTTAATAGTAGGAGGTATCACTTCCTCCTTAACAGTAGGAAGTGTCGCTCTCTTGGGTGCCATCTGGTAAGATAGATGAAAATAAAGAATTAGCAAAGAATTAGCTATTGGACCGGAACGGAAGAATTAGATGACTCACAAAGAATTAGCTGTTTGTTGTAGTATAATAATGTCCTAACAATAAAAATATAAATCTATTGGTAGTGTTGATGATGGAGATGATAATACGAATGATGATGAATATTTATCCCTTTCAGATTTGAGAAAGGTGATTATGGACATTAATAAATCATCTGTATGTTTTGAGAGATTCTAAAGATAATATTAATCCCAAATACATGTGGCACCTTAGGCTAGAATGTATTTGTGAAGATAAGATTAACAAGCAGGATGAAAACATTATTTTTCATTTCTATTATATCCTACTAGTGAATTTTTTATCATAGGTAAAATACTCGAAGTTCTTTTTCATTAAAAAAAAAGGAGAAAGAGCCACTAGTTCATAGGACAATCGATATAGAGTAGAGAAACAAATCAGCAAGAGTGTTTGAATTAGATCAAAATAGTGAATACTTAAGCGATGAGTTTCTAAATCACTTGGGTCAAAGACCTTTCTTCTAAGCTCAGCTAGTACATAATCGATAACTAATTAGCAAAACATGAATTCCAACTAGGTAAGCAAAGTTGATTGGAATTGATAATCAAATTAGACAAGTCAATGTTAAGTTTGCTAAAACTGTACTAGGAGTTCATAAAACAAAAAAAAGGGGAAGTTGTAGCACATATTACAAGATAATCAATGTGGCAGTTGCACTTTTGTTTTTGCAACAAATATTAATTAAAATGGTGATAGTGATATTCCGTAGCCCTAACCCCTGATCAAAAACCTTACCCTAACCCTAACCCCTGATCAAAAACCCTAAACCTAACCCCTGATCAAAAACCCTAAACCTAGCCCTAACCCTAACCCCAGGTCAAAAACCCTAAACCTAACCCCTGATCAAAAACCCTAAACCTAACCCTAACCCTAACCCTAACCCCAGGTCAAAAAACCTAACCCTAACCCTAAACCTAAACCTAACCCTAATCTGCGTTTGTGTGTGTGTCGTGTGTATGTGTCTGCGTCTGTGTGTGTGTGTCGTATGTGTGTGTCTGCGCCTGTGTGTGTGTGTCGTGTGTATGTGTCTGCGTCTGTGTGTGTGTGTCGTGTGTGTCAGAGTCTGTGTGTGTGTGTCGTATTTGTGTGTCTGCGTCTGTGTGTCTGTGTCGTGTGTGTCGTGTGTGTCTGTCAGTGTCTATGTGCGTGTGTCGTGTCTGTGTGTGTGTGTCGTGTCTGTCAAGTGTGTCTTGTGTTAGTGTCACATGAGAGAGAGAGAGAGAGAGATAGAGAGAGAGAGAGAGAGATTACCTAGAGCTCGAGGAGGAGGAGGGGGATGCCGGAGTAGCCGCAGTCGTGGAGAGCCGGTCGCCGGAGAGGGGGGGCGGGGGAAATCGAAAAGTTTCAAAATTTTCGACAGATGGGGAAAAGAAAACTGGGCCCTAATTAACCAAAATTTAGCGACGTTTAGCGACGTCAAATAACAACATCACAAAAATAAAAATTAGCGACGTCAAAGACGTTGCTAAATACGTTGCTAAATATTTTTGATAGATACGTCGCTAATTACGACGCTAAACATCGCTAAATCAGATATATTAGTGACGTTTAGCGACCTTAATTGAACTTATAACGACTAATCTTTTAAAATCTTAATAAAAGTCGCTAAACGTTACTAAATATCGCCATTTAGCGACGTCTAGCGACGATTTTTATAGAGTCGCTAATTTAACGACGTTTTTACTAGGAGTCGCTAAAAAACGTCGCTAATCCCGCTTATTCTAGTAGTGTCTTTATATCTATTTGGTAGATTAGCATATCATGAGTGGATGCTAAGGCTAGAAGAATTCTAATATATGTAATTCTAGCTACAGGAGAGTAGGTGTCAAAATAATCTAATCTTTTTTTCTGGGTAAAATCTTTAGCTACTAATCTAGCTTTGTATTTCTCTATGGTACCGTCGGCTCTAATTTTTTTTTAAAGATCCACTTACAGCCTATGGGTTTACTACCTAAAGATAAGTCTGCTAAAAATCAAGCACTATTCTCTATTATAAAGTTGTACTCATTGTTAATGGCTTCTTTCCAGAAAGGGGCATCGGGAGAATATATATCCTCTTCATAAGTTGAGGGATCACCCTCTATCAAAAAGGTAAAGAATCATTCTCCTAAATTCTTTTCAATCATTTCTCTTTTACTCCTTCTAGGTTCTATATCTTATTCATATTGTGAACTAGATATTTGAACATATGAACAAGTAGACGGGGGAAGAGAAGATTTGGAGGGAGTGGATGAAATCCTATCCTTAAAGGAAAATATATTCTCAAAGTAAACTGCATCTCTAGCTTCTATAATAGTATTATTAGAGATTTATTTACTTTAGAGTGGGTCACTAGGAATCTATTGGTATTGCTATCTAAAGCATAACCTATAAACACATCTACAGTCTTAGGTCCAATCTTCCACTTTTTGTGTTCAGAAATTCCTACTTTTTCTTGGCGTCCCCAAACTTTAAGGTAATGAATCCTAGGAATTCGGCCTTTCCATAACTCATATGGTGTCTTGTTATTTGATTTTGTAACCACCATATTTGCAGATGAGGGTATTATTGTCATTTTGTATATATTTTTTTATTTTTAGTAATTAATATTTATTTAGTGTGCTACTAATTTAAATTGTGCTTTGTGCTATTTATCTATAATTAGTGGGCTAGTCCATTATTTGGACTTGATACTAGTGGACCCAAATTAGTTTAGTCATGACACATTGAGCCCAACTTTGGACTAAGCCCAATTAGACCCATTCTTTAATTAAATAGGAAGATTAGATTAATTTGTATTAGTTTAGAAGCTTCCTAATATAGCCCTCCCTAATTAAACTGTATGACTAGCTATAAGGGGCATAGAGGATATTGCATATTGCTTGGAGGAGGGACTAGAGGGGCCGACCACTTAAAGGATTCCTTACTCTTTCTCCTCTTCATTTGTTCATTCGATTTTAAATCTCCAATTTAGTAGATCCCCAATTCACTTCATCCCTCTACCAATTTTAATACAATTCACTCTTATTCTCTTCTATTACATCAATTGAGAAGCATTGGAGCTTGAATTTACAAGGAGCACTTGAAGAAGGAGCATTTGGCAAGGAGATCATGTCCGGATCGTGTCTATTTAAGCAATTCATTGGGAATCCATCTTTGAATAGGTATAATTCTAAAATTCTCCATTATTCTAGACTATAATTCATATATTTGACCTTTAGGAACCATCCCATGGCTAGGGCTACCCATAGAAAGAAGTTCTAGGCTAGGTTGACCCTTATTATGACTTTTACATAGATTTTTGTGTCCAATTTGGGAGAAATTCGAGATTGGTGTACCAAGTGTTTGTTATTAGACCAAATTGGTCTAATTAGACTTAGATTGATGGTGTGAGACTAGATACATGTCAATAAATAAAAACGAGTAGGCTGTATCATGGTATTTTGAGATACGCTATGATATACGGTTCTTTTGGAATAATTTGTGTTAATTTCCTTCAAATCCCTTTGTAACAAGTTGTATTAGTTATTATATTAAGTATTTGATATGTAGAAATATGTATTGTGGAGTATTTGAGAGTTTGGTATTTTGTTTGGATACGTAACATGGAGTATCCTATATGTGCATGCTAAGTATTTGGTGTAATGACTCTTTGAGTGGTTGTGTACTCACTGTGACAATGTGTTAAGTTATCTGTGCCCTGTGATCATTCATGTTGTGTATGTTCTGGTGATATCTGGAATTGGCAAGCAATATAGTGTGTGATTATGTGTAAGGGGTATACATGTGCTTGTATATGTGGTGAGTCAGGCAAGTACAAGTGCACTGTGGGGTGGTTGTTGATCTGCACAGCAAGTGCAAGGTGTTCCTGAACAGTAAGGGGATTGGGTTTGCAGTGAGAAAGATATGAGTGATTGTGCATTCAGTTTAGAATGAGAGATTCAATTGATATCAACAGTGACCTAAGCGTGTTAGAGATCGTTTAAGGGTGCAAAGGGTGTCTAGCTAGACAACAGAATCTAAGCACCAAGTTATGCAATGTGTAGATTTGAGGGAGTAATGTGCATCAGGAGTGCACTGTCTACACAGAGTTGCAACAGCAACTGATTTCATCTTACTGTTGGCAGCACTTTTGTGCTACTACAGGGAGCAGGTAGACATCAGGTCTGAAGGTAGTGGGTATGCTTGTGCATAAGTCTTGGAGTATCAAGGTTGAGGGGAGTATCAGTAAGTGAGGTTTGGGGCCTTGGTGTCAGTAGATGTTAGATGGAGTGGGGTTCAGTGAACTGATACATGTAAGGGGCTGCTAATGCAATAGCAAGTAGCAGCAACTTGAGGAAACAACAAGGTGTCGGGTTTATACAACAAGATAGGTTGTGTGATGTTGAATTGGAGTGTGTGAGTCACTACCAGAATAAGTCAAATTAGCGACACAAAGAAATATCGCTAAATGGCCAAAAAATATTGCTAAATAATTTTAGCGACGTAATTAGTGACATTTTGTTGAAGTCGCCTTTAAACTAGTCGCTGACAGAAAAAAATGTCGCCAAACGTCACTATTTCGATATTTTCTAGCGACGTAAATGCGTCGCTATATTAGCGACACAACGTTGCTAAATTAGCGACGTGTATTTTTGTCGCTATATGTCGCTAAATTAGCGACGTAGATAGCGACGTAAATAATGACTTTTATAGCGACGTATGTGCGACTCATTTAGAGACATTGTGTGACTAATTTAGCGACGTTATTATGACCTGGCAATACTACCATGTCAGCAATTTGCGACGGACAGCGACTTGTTTAGCGACGTGTGTAGCGACGGATTTAGCGACGTATATAGCGACGTAATTAGCAACGTGAGTAGACGTCGCTAAACGTCGCAAAATGCCGCTAAAAACGTCGCTAAATATACAGTAAATAAATAAATAAAATGAATACTGAATTGTTTCCAAACTATTCTTCCTGCAGTTTATGAATTCACAATTTGTACAAATAGACCCGGAGAAACCCTCCGTTGAATTTACTGGGTTCGCCGACACCCCTTCGGTTGAACACTCAACACCAATAAATTAACATATATTTAATATGAATAATATAATAAAATTTGAAGAAAACAAAATATTGAGATTATAAACCGAATCAGGAAAAAATATCGTCGTAAAGAATACAGCAAATATCCACACAACTGAGTCTGAAAGCCTCGTCCTAAAGAATACAAGAAATAATGTCTGAATGCCTCAAAAATAAAAAATATTCATAAATAACAAAATATTATAGGTCTGAAACACAAACAATCAATAAACGGTCCTAACTAGGACTACTGCGGATCTACAGGAGGATGACCATCGGCGCGCATGAAGGATAAGAACAGATCATACTGCTCCCGTAAAATCGATACCAATGTCGATGGAGAAGGCAGTGACGTCGGTGGAGTCTGTGTCAATGTAGGCGCACCAGGAGGACGTATCCGCTCCAACTCTGCTAGTCGTTGGTTGTATGAATCCATGGTAGATAACGGCCTCGTACTGCTATGAACATTGAATCCTGCATCATCGTCAGCCTCTCGCCCATGGACAGATGTGATGCATGCAACTCCGTCACGCTGCGCTCTGTCGACGCTCTAAGATCAGTTGTCAAATCTCGGAGCTCCATGATATTACGCTCGAGCATATCAAATCGTGCGATGAGCGTCGCATCATCTGCCTACGGCTGGGACAGGGGCTGCTCCTCCATCCTTCGCAGCAACTCATCATAGAGAGACACAATATGACGGTCAACAGCCTCCTGGACTCGGGATGACGACTGCGAGGGCTGTGGGGAATGCACACTTGTCGGGGAGGCCCTAGATGACTGCGTCGCAACAAGGACGCCACAAGATCCCGTACCGTAGTACGTACCCCTCTGGAGACCACCAACGGCGGTAACCCACAGCTCGTCCGCCGACGGAGCTGGAGAGGGGTACAAGGAAGTACCAGCCTCTCCCGCTGTAGGTGCACTAGCAGTCGCCCGCTCATGCAGCCTAAGATACTCGGCCTAGAAAAGTTTGGATACTCGATAATTGCCTAAGTTATATTAAAATTAACACAAAGTAAAGTAATACTTACATAGTCTGTGAGGCCCTATCATCAATGAGATTTTTTCCCTTTCGATGGGTGGCCAGGAAGACGGTCACCATGTTTGCATCCTCACCCCTTTGTACCTATTAAAAATATATTATTTAGTACTAAAATTAAATATTTTTTTCTACTACCATTTTATCGTACTTTTATTAAAATAATATATCTGAAATAAAAAACATACCAAACGACTAAAATGTTCTGTCATCCGAATCGAGCCACCACACCACTTTGCTACCTTCCGCCTAGCCGCCTTGGTCTTCTCAGACCTTTCCTTGTACCTCGGATCGTCGAATCTAGCCATTATCATAGTCCGCTACTCAGGCGTGATCCAACCTTGGATCGGTTTTCCAACGCGATCACGAGCCTTCTGGTCATCCAGAGCATCACGGATAAACTTGGCGGCAACGGCAGGAAATAACTGCTCGATCAACTCGGCCCGGTACGGAGGATAGAAATACGTTTGCTACAATAAATAATTTAGTAAGTTATATAATATATATAAATTAGAGGATTTATATAATATACTTTTACCTAGAAGTGTCAAATCAGAACGCCTTCCTCTCCTCCGGAGCTTCAGAGTAGTTGATCCAAGGGCCACCATAGTTGTTCCTCAGAAAGAGACCCAGGCATCTCTGTACCGACGAGAGACGATATCTATACAGAGATAATTATTTTGATCGAAAAAGTCAATATATGATGAATAAAGAAATATACGATATATATGATGCTAAACCATGGCATGTCATGTCTATGTTTGTGTGTGTCCGTGTCTATATTTGTGTGTGTGTCCGTGTCTTGTGTCTTGTTTGTGTCCGTGTGTCCGTGGCATGTCATGTCTTGTCTACGTTTGTGTGTGTCCCTGTGTCCGTGTCAGTATTAGGGTTAGTGTCCGCATGTGTTAGTGTGTCCGTGTGCGTGTGTGTGTGTCCGAGTTAGGGTTAGTGTGTGTCATGTTGTGTCGTGTCGTGTTGTGTCGTGTCATGTTAGAGAGAGACAGAGAAAGGAGACAGAGAGAGGAGCTCACCGAGTGAGGAGGAGGGGAGGTGGAAAGAGGAGAACGTCGGAGGGAGTTGAAGCCGCTGGAGGAGGGAGGACGCAGGAGGGAGGAGGGGAGCCGGAGGAAGAAGGAGCCGCCGGAGGGGGGAGGACGCGGCCGGAGGGGGGTCGCCGAGGTGGGGCGCCAGGATGGGGGTGGGGTGTTAAAAATTTTAAGATTTCGAAGGAAATGGGAAAAAGAGAAATTCGTCAAACCCTATATGAAATAAATTAGCGACGTCGGTCTATACATCGCTAAACGTCACGGATATAATAATATACTGCCACTTAAATACATAAACATCGCTAAACATCGCTAAAATTAAAAAGTTAGCAACGTTTAGCGACTACCTAGCGACATATTATATATTTATAATAATTATAGTCGCTAAACGTCGCTCCATGTTGCTATCACCGACGTATTGCGATGTTTTATATGGACATCGCTAAATACCTATAATTCAGCGACGTTTTATTTGGACGTCGCTAAAATCGTCGCTAATCCCGCAATTTTTAGTAGTGAGTGCAGTGAAGTAAGGGAGGTAAAGTCCTCAGCAAATGCAACTGCCAAGTGAAGTAGACAGTGTACTGCTCTTCCAGTAAGATGAGGTGCATTTACCTGAGAATGCAGGTGAGGATATTTAGATTAAAGTATCAGTATTAACTAGTAATACAAGTTAGATTAGTGTTAGTACTTTAATGAATCTGTTAGTATATAGTGTTAAGATAGGTGAAGCACACTAGTGTATCAGTTAGAAGATGTCAGTGTGAGTTATGTTTAGATGTCAGTTAGTAATTTAAGTTAATTCTCAGTTAGTGTATTGATATTAGTTAGTAAGTATCAGTTGTGGTTTTAGATGGTTAGTTAGTTTAGTAGTAAGTAATAGTTAGATAATACTTATTAAGGTGATAACAGTTGAGATATAGGTTAGTGTATATTAGAGTATTATATGTAAGTTAGTGTTATGTAGTATCAGTTATTAATAAGTATATGATATCAGTTAGAATGTTAGGGATTATTTAGTATAGTTAGTGTATATATTAGAATATCATTTACTGTATTAGTTAGTGTATCAATTAGTTATCATTAGTAAGGTTAATGTTAAGTTATTAATTTAGAGCTAAGGTATTGACTAGTACTAAATAGTAATGAATTAAAAACTTAGGTAATGGCCTAGTATAGCTAAAATAAGCTAGTATTAGCTAGTTAGTGACCTAGTTTGACTAATATTGACTAGTTAGGCTAGAGTGACCTAGAAATGGCCTAGAAGAGCATGTTTTAATGCATTTTAACTCATTTCTCAATTATTACACCAATTAACATGATATTCATATATAGGGTTGTGTGACACCAGCTCGGACACCGAGTTATACCCTTTGCTCAGGACCAGAGGCGAGTACATTCTCTGATAGTTTTAATTATTTGATAATTACTATAATACAAGTATTTAGAAATATTTTACTCGATTTTTGACATATTGTTAAACGAACTGGTACTATATGGATCCTGTTAGGAGATGTTATCCCTTATCTTGTACTCCGGATACTCCTTCCATATGTACTTTATCGTGTGCATCGGGTATTCCTTGTGCTCGTGTTTTTTCGTGTTCCTTCGTGTTCTTCGTGTACTTGTAATAAATTCGTGTACGTAACATGTCATGATCGTATCCATGAGTATTTGACAGGGGAAAGGGAAAAGTGCTAGCTAGATATGTGATCAAAATCTTAACATTGCATTGCATCATATAGACAACAGCCAATCATACACCGTAAATATGATTGTGTTACTCCATAGAAAATAGCCAATCTTAAATGATTGTGTTATTGATCTTGTTACTTGTATACAACAACCAATCATACTGTACATATGATTGTGTTATAGCCTTGATAGTAGATCTTGATGACCCAAGCTGATCACATATCTAACTAGTATTTTAAACACTTAGTGTACTTACAGTTCTTATTTATATTCTAGTTCATTGTCTTTATTCCATTTTATTGTGATCAGTTTATACTTTATTGCTCTAGATTATCTGTCTTGTTCCTACCACAGTATGATATTTTTTATTGCTTCTCATCTTGTATTACATTCTCTATTTCTGTTTATAGTTATTATCAATTAACTTGGAACTGATATTGGGTTATACTTAACTCCAATCCTGACTGGATATATTTTTCAGATGATTGGTTAGAGGAGATGTGTTACACCTATTATGGGCCACAGGATGGCGAGGCCGTTGAGATAGTACCGTAGAGCTTTTGAGTTAGTACCAGCAGTCGTAGAGATTTAGCTAGTTCATTATGTTATTGTATTTGACAGATAGACATTATGACATGTATTATATTTGAGACTATTGTTTTGAGCTTAGACTTTTGGACTTGGACTTGTGTTTGTATTGTGACTCAGTATTTTATTTCTTCCATTCCATATTATATCATATCTTCCTCTAATTTTATATTGTGATTGAGTATTGATTATCATTATCATATTATCAGAGTTTTTGCCATTTGGGAGTTGAGATATCTTGACAGGTACATTATATATATTATGTGAGATATTTAGATAGTATTGCTGACCTAGACAGTGCTCAACGGCTGATGTTGCGGCGTAGGCTGAACGTACCCACATACTCGTGCCCCTACACCGAGTATGGGTTATGAAGGATTTATTAGGGATCCTATTAAGGATATAACAGGATGATAGCAAGGCTTCTCCCCACAAATTATCAAGAGCACATGAGCTGAGAAGTATGGCATTCACCATGTCTAACAGAGTACAATTCTTTCTTTCAACAACTCCGTTGGACTGTGGTGAATACAGAGCAGTTACCTCATGAATTATTCTATGTTCTTCACAGAAATTAGTCATTTCATTTGAGGTATACTCTCCACCACGATCTGATCTAAGAATCTTAATATTTTTCTCTAATTGGTTCTCAGCTTTGGATTTATAGACCTTGAATCTATCTAGAACTTCGTCTTTGGTTTTGATAAGGTAGGTATAGCAATACTTTGAATGATCATCTATAAAAGTAACAAAGTATTTTCTACCGCCTTGGTTCAAAATTTTATTTGAGTCACACACATAACTATGAACCAGTTCTAGAAGATCAGAGTTCCTTTCTATAGATTTAAAAGGTAACCTAGTGTGTTTGGCTTGAACACAAATCTCACACTTGTGTTTATCATCTATAGGTGTCTTAGGAATAAGATCTAAGTTCATCATCCTTCTCAAGGAACCTAGATTCATATGACCTAATCTACCGTGCCACACATTTGAAGATTCAACATTTGAAACAACAAGAGAATGATTTGATATTTTATTCATGGTACTCAAAATAAAAGGCCATATCTTACAAAATATTTTCCAATAAAAGACAAATTCTTAAAAATACTACTTTATTTGCCTTCATAACAATATTGTACCCTAAATCTATAAGAAGAGATCCACTAACTATTTTTTTCTGATAGACGGCACATACAACACATCATGAAGAGTCAAAAAAAATTATGATATCATCTTTAAATCTATTCTTCCTCTTCCTATAATCTGTGCCACTAAGCCATCTCCTAGAGTTACACATCCTCCACCAGATTCTTGATAGTTTAAAAAATATTAGCGATCAAAAGAAAAATAAACATTAGCTCCAGAATCCAACCACCAATCGTCAGAATAGTAGAAAATATTGACTAAGGGTTGATAGCTTACATACCTGAAGTGTAAACTCCCTCATTTATTTCTATAGATAGTCTGGTATGGGTTAGAAAATTTTGGTTTAGCAGCAGATGATTGAGGTTTAGAAGTAAGGTTGCAGATGTCTAATTCTTTAATTAAATCCTTGGCGCGCCCTACCGTTGTTGAAATATTCGGAGCCCAACATCAGCCCATAAATTCTAATAGTTTATTGTACTCTTGGCTTGACACGCCAATATAGGTGCTGGACTTTTCTGTCACTCAAAATCATAATTCTTGTGCTCTAATTTAATTGCACAACTTTCCGTAACCGAAATCTATATTTAATCATGTGTCGCACACCTGTGTCGTTGCCATCAAATTTTGAGACACCAACTCAACCCGTTGAGCCGGACCAATTAAAGGGTCCAAGACTGACACCAAGCCTACACCATTCATGACCTTTGTGTCACTCCCAATTGATATCCCATGTACCCCCATTTAATTTAAGAGCACATGACAATTTATTCTAATTAAATTGGGGATATCAACTTTGACTAATCCTATTTTAATCCCAATTTAATTCCAATGCCCTATTAATTAAGCCCATGCAAAACACACATCACCCCCTCATCCTACAAAATACCAAACATCATTTTCTCCACAAATTTTGCATCATTTTATGTGTTTGTGCAAATACCCAAAATTAAGGAGCTTATTTGCAAATGTTGTAATATGTGTCATAACCTCATTGGTCAAGACCAATGAAGAAGCCTCACCCTCACTCATCGACCGGTCAAGCCCCTCCTCACTCTTTCTTTTGGATGCACATGTCAAATCCTCATCATCCATTCAAATTGGGGCTCATCCACACCACACAACCCCCACACAACTCCCTATAAAATGTCTCATCACCACACTCTTTCCCAAGCAGGCCCTAATCCCCAAACTTGGGAAACCCTACCCCCTCTCTCTCTCCTTCCTCCCTATACTCACAGCAAACCGAAATCTCCTTCTCCCTTTCTCTTCTTCTTCTTCTTCTTCTTCTTCCTCTCTTATTTTCTTCTTCTTCTTCCTTTCTTCACAACTTCCCCACCCGACCGGACTTCTTCCCCACCCGGCCGACCCTCAACTCCGGCGGACAGCCTCGACTTCCCAGCTGAGATCCCACACGACAGCACCTCCTCCACGCCGCCACGTACCTCGACGACAACCTCCAGCGGCACTGCACCACCGAGCTCCCCTACTCCGGCTGCATCCCAGAATCGACCACCTTCCCTCGACTTCTACCACCGTCTGCCGAGCCTCCTCCACCGCGTCTCCACCCACTGTCGTCCATCACCACCTCTACGAATCATCAGGACACCGCAGCAGTTCCTCCGACAAAGCACGTCGACCCTCCCGCGTCTTCTCCGGTGAGAACCCGACGCCACCACCCTCCTACCTTTCTCCGTGAGCATTGCTACTCCCCAACCCTTCCTCCTCTTCCTCCGGTGATCCCCATCTCCGATATCAAGCTAGGCGAGCTTATATCCATGGTGAGGCTCTGAGTTCTTTTCGACGTCGTCAATGCTCGATTTCTCTGTTCATGGTGATCGACATCACACCTTCGAGTTGATGCAGAGTTTGACCTTTCCGGCGACGATCGACGTGAAGCGGATCATCAGTGATCAAATCGAGCCTTTCACCGCAGTTCCTTGGTTGATATTCCTCTGCAGCAAGTTCGTAGCAATGTTCTTGGCCGCTCGATCAATCTCGATCGAGTAAATCTGTCAAACTTAAGGCTGACCAAGGAAGCTCTGCTCCTATCCTTGCGAAGCTTATTCTCTCCGCCGAGCTTCCTCGACCGGCTACCACCGAGCTCCTCCACCCGCCATCGCCTTCGATCTCATCACCATCATCAACTTCCTTCATCATCAACATCATCACCATTAACGCCACCACCACCACAACGCCAAGGTAACCTCTTCCCTTCTCCTGGTAGTGGTTTATTAATAATGTGAGTTTAGGGTTCAAGGATGATATAGATCTAGTTAGGTTTACACTATGTATTGAGGTATTAGTGTTATTATATGCAAGTGATGGTAAATTGCTAATTGATAATTTTTGGTTTAAATTTGCATTGATACACATGTGTGAGGTTATGAAATATAGACATTCGATGGATGGAAATATGACATATGTAATGAAGTTATGATTTAATTGCCATATGAGATTTTAGGGTGTTGTACTAATTAAAATATGCATTTTGAATATTGTTGATGGACAATTTTAAAATTATTGTGAAACGATACTGTAATTTTGAAACAATGATTAACAATGGAGGAACAGGTGTTGGATTGTGTAATAGTGTGATATATCGAACCATTAGGCAGTGATTAAAGACTGAGAAATAGTAATAAATTATATCGAAGAATAGTTTTAAGGAGAATGATAGACGATTGTATATAATTGAGGGTTTAATAAATAAATTAATTGTTTATTTCGAGGATGACAGTAAATATACATGTTAACGTCCGTGAACACTAAGGTAAAATCAGAGGTTTAATCATATATGAAATACTAATAAACACCGGTATGAATATAGTAGGATGGAGGATTTGTTTGATGATTTTGTACCGATGATTAATTGGATTAGATGTAACATACCCTTAGTCAACCTCAGTCAACCCTGTAGCTTCGTGTCCATGTGAGTTGTAACTGAGTTTGAACATATGTTAGATGTGTGTCACATCTTATTTCACCCTCGTGATAGTTTATTGATTGAGTTTGTATCTCGTCTCTAGGTACTACGGGACCCGCGGACTTGGACATTGTACCGGATCCCCATCTTCAGCAGCCGGATCCAGACAAGTGTACCTTGCCACCCTGTATTTCAGTTACCAGATATTTATTATTTTATTATATGCATTATACGCGAGTTTGATTAGAATCGTTACTTCGCGTCCGGATCACAACCGGGTGCAGACTTTCGTCTGTAACGGTTGATAACGAATGATATATGTTCGTAATACCTCGATGTACGTACCTGTGTATATCGTAACCCTAGGACACATTCAGACACTGTCATCATGCTATATTTCCTGTATCCTGATACTGACATCTTGACCGGAACCTGGGATGACCTAAGGGTCGCATTGACTGATAGTTACTTTAGTATGACGAGACTGCTAGATAGAGGTTCAGGTTCAGCGCACCATCGTTGACCGCTTAGGATGGGAAAGACAGTTACTAGACATTTGGGCTTCTCTGCACGCGCTTATATATGTACATGTACTATTTCCATAGTGATCCTGTATCTAGAGTAGTTGTATCACCCGTGTGACTCTTTGCCCGAAACTGCGGTACGTCCCGTGTGTTTTCGTATCCGGAGCTACGATTTTATTTTGGACAGTCCACGCGTCGAACATTGTCTTCAAAACTGTGTCTCACTTAGTTGGTTATGCTAGACTACACCGTCGTTGCACTTGTACTCTCTGTTGTACCTTGCATGTTGTATTTTTGTACCTTGTTACGTCCCTCTGAGGACCTGGTCCCCTGCCAGTTTTGCAGCATAGACGATTATGGAGCATTAGGAGTTGCTGATGGAGTTGCATGTCTTGCAGGCATTGTACCAGGTGCTCACATTATTTCTATCGGCATTATGGTTATTTTATATTGATTATTCATCTGCTGTTGTAGCCTAGTTTTTATAGACTCATATTTCTTCTCGAGTCTATTCGAGTTGGTGTGTTATAGGGCGGCCGACTTTAGCACATGTAGCTCTTTCTTGTATATTTTTGTTCATTGTGGATTGAGACATAGATGTTTACATTTACGAGATTATTTGGATAGTGACCATTTTTTTATTACAGCTTATATCTATTCGAGTCAGACCAGAGTCTGATCGAATGTGTAGCTGGCGTATCGCGTATTCTTGGTCCTACGTATTTTGGGACTGGGACGTGACATATTTTTGTGGTGGCCCATGCAGGTCCGTCTTAAATCGTCTTAGTTACCTGACTATGCCAAGCGAGCCTGTAAATTAGGAATAGATATTATGATTTATTGTTGAATAGGCTCTCAATCCATAATCGATTTTAAAAACTCCCTTCGAAATTGAATATCTCCATTGGACTTCCCAAATTATATTCGTTTCTTTTTTCATCAATATCGTTATCATTGTTTCTCATCTCCTATTATTCGGGAAGATGAATGCTTGTGCCTGATGATTTCCTCCAGAAGAAGATCGAAGTTCGACGACAGAAGACAGAATTCGTGTACTAATCTCTGAGAAGATTGTTAGCTGATAGGTTCTTGTAGATCCTAGAACTAGTGTGAAAGGTTAGCAAGAGAATTGGACCCAGTAGTACCCTACCCGTACTTGAGATAACGGTAATTTAGGAAGTACTGGAGGCTAGAAAGATTATTGATCATAACCCTCTAGAATAATTTATGGAAATGCATAGCCCGATGCGAGAAATTAGTTATTGTATATGATAGCGATACCAGGAACGATATTATGGACTAAAGGAGATAGAATTTTAGGCTCTCACCTGGAAGATGATGATCTGATACCAAAAATTCTAGTATGTGCTTGGGTGATATCATTATTATAATTGCACTATGTGACCCGGAGCAATAAATAACGGAAAGAAGAAATTTGAGGAATAAAATTTTAGGGAAAATTTTGTGGAGAAGAGAAATTATACATTAGACAAGGAAGAATTTTTCTTTTGAAAAATTAGTGTTATAAATAGAATGAAAGAATTTATTATGAGGTTAAGTCTAGACTATGACATTGTCCTAGGCATGGATTGGTTGGGCCAATACCACGCAGCGCTAGATTGCCATCGTGGTTGCACTATATTTAGACCACCAGATTACCCTGAGTTTGAGTTACTTCGGGGAGCCCAGGAGCATGGGGCCCATCTACCTTAGGGGCACACAATGCAAAAGGTAAACCAGTGTACCCCCGCATTATATCAGAGTTTGAGAATATATTTCTAGAGAATCTTCTAGGCCCGCCACCTGACAGAGAGATAGAGTTTGCTATAGAGTTGACTCTAAGAGCCGAGCCAGTTATTTTCTTGTCTTCAGACTAGCAACGATAGAGTTGGTTGAGTTGAAGGTCCATGGTAGAGGATCTCTTAGGCAAGGGTTTCAGTCGGGCTAGTATTTCTCCATGGGGAGTACCCATCTTATTGTGCTGAAGAAGGATGGGACGATATGTTTGCGTATTGATTACAGGGACGGTATGTTTGTGTATCGATTACAGGGCATTTAATGTTGTAACGATAAAGAATAAGTACCCTTGTCGTGCATCGATGATTTATTTGAATCAGCTAAGTGGGGCATATGTATTCTCGAAGATCGATCTCAGAACCGGCTATCATCAGATCAAGGTACGGAGAGAGGACATTCCGAATACGGCTTTTCGGACGAAGTACGGGCACTATGAGTTTTTAGTCATGCCGTTTGGTTTAACCAACGCGCTAGCAGTATTTATGAGTCTGATGAACAATATTTTCCACCAGTACTTAGATAAGTTCGTGGTGGTATTTATCGATGATATCTTGGTATATTCCAAGAGCCAGGAGGAGCACGAGAGGAATCTCAGGATCGTGTTGGAGACGCTGAGACAGGAGAGGCTGTACGCCAAGCTCAGAAAATATGAGTTCTGCTTGGATAGAGTACCATTTCTAGGACACATAATTATCGAAGATGGGCTATCAGTTGACCCAGAGAAGATAGCTGCAGTTGAGACATGGCCAACCCCTACATCAGTTACAGAGGTTAGAAGTTTCCTCGGACTTGTCGGATATTATCGGAGGTTCATAAAAAATTTCTCAAGGATCGATGCGCCTATGACGCGACTGAAGCGTAAAGGCGAGGAGTTTATCTGGACCGAAGAGTGTCAGACGGCTTTCGATGAGCTGAAGAAGCGTTTGACATCAGCACCGATTTTGATACTTCCTTCAGGATCGGGAGGGTTTATAGTGTATAGTAATGCGTCTGGGAGTGGATTAGGATGTGTACTGATGTAACACGGCAAAGTGATAGCCTACGCATCGAGACAGCTGAGAGTTCATAAGAAGAACTATCTGACGCACGATCTAGAGCTGGCTGCAGTGATATTTGTACTAAAGCTATGGCGATACTACCTTTATGGTGAGCGTGTAGAGATTTACACAGATCACAAAAGTCTAAAGTATGTCTACATGCAGAAAGAGCTCAACATGAGACAGAGGCGCTGGCTAGAGTTGATGACAGATTATGATATAGAGTTACAGTACCACCCTGGCAAGGCGAATATAGTAGCAGATGCCTTAAGCAGGAAGCCCATGGCCTACTTTTTGACAACTCAGCGGCAATTGCTAGAGGATCTTCAGGAGCTTGGGATAGAGATTGTATTACCAATCATGGATGGACAGATGGCCATTCTCGAGGTTCAGTCTACATTGATTGAGAGGATCAAGGCAGCCCTGCCTACAGATGCGAGATTTCGACGACTGCAAGAGAGGACAGAGGTCGGCATGCAGACGGGACTCAGGATTCATGAAGATGGAATGTTAAGGTGTGGAGATCGCCTATACATTTCGAGTGGCGAGCTACGCCAGGAGTTGATGACCGAGGCTCATAGCTCAATTTATTCTATTCATCCCGAGGGTACAAAGATGTACCGAGATTTGAGACAACATTACTGGTGGCATGGGATGAAGAGAGAGATTGTAAGATTCGTGGCGAGATGTTTGGTTTGTCAGCAAGTCAAGGCTGAACATCAGAGGACTGCAGGACTATTGCAGCCACTTCCCATTCCCGAGTGGAAGTAGAAACACATTACCATGGACTTCGTTACAGGATTTTCGCGAAGCCCTAGCGGAAAGGATGCAGTTTGGGTTGCCGCAGACAGACTCACCAAGTCTGCTCATTTCTTGCCCTTCAGAGTTCGGCAGTCCACGAAAATATTAGCTGACATGTATATGAGGCAGATAGTACGACTACATGGAGTGCCTGTCAGCATTGTGTCGGATCGTGATTCCAGATTCACGTCATAATTTTGGCAGAGTATGCATGTGAGTCTAGGAACTCAAGTTCAGTACTGCATACCCTCTATAGACTGATGGCCAGTCAGAGTGCACGATACAGATACTAGAGGATATGTTGAGAGCATGCATGATCGACTTTGGAGGATCTTGGGAGGACCATTTACACTTGGTGGAATTCTCCTACAATAACAGCTACCAGGCTAGCATACAGATGACACCTTATGAGGTACTATACGGCAGAAAGTGTAGGTCACCGGTATATTGGAGTGACGTGGGAGAGCGTCAGATACTGTTCCAGAGTTGGTGACACAGACAGTGGAGAAAGTCAAGCAGATTCAGAGCCACCTGCGTGCAGCACAGGACAGATAGAAACATTGGGCAGATGTGCACCGTAGACCTTTGGAGTTCAAGAAAGGTGACCATATATTTTTGAAGATATCGCCTACTCGTGGTACCATCAGATTCGGAGGTGGAGGCAAGCTGAGTCTGAGGTACATCGGACCTTTTGACATCTTAGAATGAGTTGGCGAAGTGGCTTATCGTCTTGCATTGCTTCCATCATTAGAAGGAGTGCATGACGTATTTCATGTATCGTAGTTGACAAGATACGTGGCAGACCCTAGCCACGTGCTTGACCATTCGGAGATTACATTCGGGCCCAGTTTATCTTACGTAGAGCAGCCGGTGGGGATACTCGATCACAGTGAGAAGACTTTGAGGGGTCAGACTATTCGACTGGTTAGAGTTGCATGGAAACATCATTCGTCAGGCGAGTCTACCTGGGAGCGTGAGGATTTCATTCGACAGCGTTTTCCGTATTTATTTAAGGACCAAGGTACGAATTTACGTACCGCAATTGATTACCAGTTTGCTTTTAAATTCTCATAGCTAATATCGTGCTTTACTTTTAATTTCGGGGACAAAAATTTTCTAAGTTGGGAAGGATGTAAACTTCCTCATTTATTTCTATAGATAGTCTGGTATGGGTTAGAAAATTTTGGTTTAGCAGCATATGATTGAGGTTTAGAAGTAAGGTTGCAGATGTCTAATTATTTAATTAAACCCTTGGCGCGCCCTACCGTTGTTAAAATATTCGGAGCCCAACATCAGCCCATAAATTCCAACAGATTATTGTACTCTTGATTTGACACGCTAATTTAGGCGCTGGACTTTTCTGTCACTCAAAATCATAATTTTTGTGCTCTAATTTAATTGCACAACTTTCCGTAACCGAAATCCATATTTAATCATGTGTCGCACACCTGTGTCGTTGCCATCAAATTTTGAGACACCAACTCAACCCGTTGAGCCGGACCAATTAAAGGATCCAAGACTGAGACCAAGCCTACACCATTCATGATCTTTGTGTCACTCCTAATTGAGATCCCATGTGCCACCATTTAATTTAAGAGCACATGACAATTTATTCTAATTAAATTGGAGATACCAACTTTGACTAATCCTATTTTAATCCCAATTTAATTCTAATGCCCCATTAATTAAGCCCATGCAAAACACACAACGCCCCCTCACCCTACAAAACACCAAATACTATTTCTCCCATAAATTTTGCATCATTTTATGTGTTTGTGCAAATACCCAAAATTAAGGGACTTCTTTGCAAATATTGTAATATGTGTCATAACCTCATTGGTCAAGACCAATGAAGAAGCCTCACCCTCACTCATTGACCGGTCAAGCCCCTCTCCACTCTTTCTTTTGGATGCTCATGTCAAATCCTCATCATCCATTCAAATTGGGGCTCATTCACACCATACAACCCTCACACAACTCCCTATAAAATGTCTCATCATCACACTCTTTCCCAAGCAGGCCCTAATCCCCAAACTTGGGAAACCCTACCCCCCTCTCTCTCTTCTCCCTCCCTACACTCACAGCCAACCGAAATCTCCTTCTCCCTTTCTCTTCTTTTTCTTCTTCTTCTTCCTCTCTTTTTTTCTTCTTCTTCCTTTCTTCACAACTTCCCCACCCGACCGGACTTCTTCCCCACCTGGCCGACCCTCAACTCCGACGGATAGCCTCGACTTCCCAGCTGAGATCCTATACGACAGCACCTCCTCCACGCCACCACGTACCTCGACGACAACCTCCAGCGGCACTGCACCACCGAGCTTCCCTACTCCGGCTGCATCTCGGAACCAGCCACCTTCCCTCGACTTCTAGCACCGTCTGCCGAGCCTCCTCCACCGCGTCTCCACCCACTATCGTCCATCACCACCTCCACGAATCATCAGGACAACCGCAGCAGTTCCTCCGGTAAAGCACGTCGACCCCCCCGCGTCTTCTCCGGTAAGAACCCGACGTCGCCACCCTCCTGCCTTTCTCCGTGAGCATTGCTACTCCCCAACCCTTCCTCCTCTTCCTCCGGTGATCCCCATCTCCGATACCGAGCTAGGCGAGCTTATAGCCATGGTGAGGCTCTGAGTTCTTTTCGACGTCGTCAATGCTCGAGTTCTCCGTTCGTGATGATCGACATCACACCTTCGAGTTACTGCAGAGTTTGACCTTTCCGGCGACGATCGACGAGAAGCGGATCATCAGTGATCAAATCGAGCCTTTCACCGTAGTTCCTTGGTCGATATTCCTCTGCAGCGAGTTCATAGCAATGTTCTTGGCCGCTCGATCAATCTCGATCGAGTAAATTTGTCAAACTCGAGGCTGACCGAGGAAGCTCTTCTCCTATCATTGCGAAGCTTCTTCTTTCCGCCGAGCTTCCTCGATCGGCTACCACCGAGCTCCTTCACCCGCCATCGCCTCCGATCTCATCACCATCATCAACATCATCACCATTAACACCACCACCACCACGACGCCAAGGTAACCTCTTCCCTTCTCCTGGTAGTGGTTTATTAATGATGTGAGTTTAGGGTTCAAGGATGATATAGATCTAGTTAGGTTTATATTATGTATTAAGGTATTGGTGTTATTATATGCAAGTGATGGTAAATTGCTAATTGATAAATTTTGGTTTAAATTTGCATTGATACTCATGTGTGAGGTTATAAAATATAGACATTCGATGGATGGAAATATGACATATATAATGAAGTTAGGATTTAATTGCCATATGAGATTTTAGGGTGTTGTCCTAATTAAAATATGCATTTTAAATATTGTTGATGGACAGTTTTAAAATTATTGTGAAACGATACTGTGATTTTGAAACAATGATTAACAATGGAGGAACAGGTGATGGATTATGTAATAGTGTGATATATCGAACCATTAGGCAGTGATTGAAGACTGAGAAATAGTAATGAATTTGATCGAAGAATAGTTTTAAGGAGAATGATAGACGATTGTATATAATTGAGGGTTTAATAAATAAATTAATTGTTTATTTTGAGGATGACAGTAAATATACATGTTAACGTCCGTGAATACTGAGGTGAAATCTGAGGTTTAATCATACATGAAATACAGATAAACATCGGGATGAATATAGTGGGATGGATGATTTGTTTGATGATTTTGTACTGATGATTAATTGGATTAGATGTAACATACCCTTAGTCAACCTTGGTCAACCCTATAGCTTACTGATGATTTTTTCCATATGAGTTGTAACTGAGTTTGAACATATGTTAGACGTGTGTCACATCTTATTTCAACCTCGTGATAGTTTATTGATTGAGTTTGTATCTAGTCTCTAGGTACTACGGGACCTGCGGACTTGGACGTTGTACCGGATCCCCATCTTCAGCAGCCAGATACAGGCAAGTGTACCTTGCCACCCTGTATTTCAGTTACCAGATATTTATTGTTTTATTATATGTATTGTGCGCGAGTTTGATTAGAATCGTTACTTCGCGTTCGGGTCACAACCGGGTGCAGACTTTCGTCGGTAACGGTTGGTAACGAATGATAAATGTTCATAATACCTCGATGTACATACATGTGTATATCGTAACCCTAGGACACATTCAGACACTGTCATCGTGCCAAATTTCCTGTATCCTGATACTGACATCATGACCGGAACCTGGGATGACCTAAGGGTCTCATTGACTGATAGTTACTTTAGTATGACGAGACTGCTAGATAAAGGTTCAGATTCAGCCCACCATCGTTGACCGCTTGGGATGGAGAAGACAGTTACTAGACGTTTGGGCTCCTCTGCACACGCTTATATATGTATATGTACTATTTCGTAGTGATTCTGTATTTAGAGTAGTTGTATCACCCGTGTGACTCTTTGCCCGGAGCTGCGGTACGTCCCATGTGTTTCCGTGTCCGGAGCTATGGTTTTATTTTGGATAGTCCACGCGTCGAACATTGTCTTCAAAACTGTGTCTCACTTAGTTGGTTATGCTAGACTACACCATCGTTGCACTTGTACTTTCTGTTGTACTTTGGCATACAGTATTTTTATACCTTGTTACGTCCCTCTGAGGACCTGGTCCCCTGCCAGTTTTGCAGCATAGACGATTACGGAGCATTGGGAGTTGCTGATGGAGTTGCATGTCTTGCGGGCATTGTACCAGGTACTCACATTATTTCTACCAGCATTATGGTTATTTTATATTGATTATTCATCTGCTGTTGTAGCCTAGTTTTTATAGACTCAAATTTCTTCTCGAGTCTATTCGAGTTGGTGTGTTATAGGGTGGCCGACTTTAGCACATGAAGCTCTTTCTTGTATATTTCTGTTCATTGTGGATTGAGACATAGATGTTTACATTTACGGGATTATTTAGATAGTGACCATTTTTTTTATTACAGCTTATATGTATTTAAGTCAGACCAGAGTCTGGTCGAATGCGTAGCTGGCATATCGCGTATTCCTGGTCCTACGTATTTTGGGACTGGGACATGACATGAAGGAACTAGAAGAGCCTTTGAGAAGCATATTACTTCTGGTTTGGCTGGTCGTTTCCCTTTGTAAGAGGTCTAGACGGCTTCCTTCTTCCTATGGAAATAGTTGTTGGCCATATGGTTTATTTTACCAAACACAAAATAAAATCTCTTTTGATCCTGAGTCTGACCGAAGTTTCTAGGTTTATAGTGATGAAGGTTTTGGTGGTGAGGCTGAAAGTTCTGCTTCTTCTTGAAGAGGTTCCTTTTGGGTTTGTGATGATGATGATGCTTGGGTTTGCCTTGGGATTCTACTAGGTTTACCTTAGCCTTAGTCTCAGACTTAGGGTTAGACCTTAACCTAATTTGTTCTTTTGTTCTAATTTTTTTTAGGACATAAGAAAAGGTAAGGTCGCCTTGTGTATGAATAAGATCTTTCTTAACATCAGACTAAGAATGAGGGAGCTTGTCTATCAAACAGGCTATTTTATACTCAACAGAGAAGAAAATATCTTTAGCTTGAATATGCCTAAGGTATTCTTGGAATTCATGTATTTGATCATTCATAGGTTTATTATCTACTATAAAGTATCTGTTGAATGAGAAGGAATTGAATTTTTTAATTCTAGCATCATCACAGCTATATTCATCTTCCAAAGCTTCCCAAAGTTCCTTAGCACTCTTATATTCAAAGAATATGTCATATAATGATTCAGACAAAGCGTTTAGAATTCTATTGAAGTAGTAGTAGTCTATTTCCTTAGAAGTTTTAGGTTTTGAGGAGCTAGTGGATTTGGACACTCCTATGTCAGACTCGGTGTCATCAGAATTATTTGTGATGGGTGTGGAACCATCAATGCTGAGATCAGCCCTAACGTAGTGAGCCAAAATTTTATCTGATTTTGTCATCTCTTAAAGTAGGTTCCGTTGAACTTAGCAGGTTTAGCAGTAAAAGTCCCATCCTTGCTAGTCATGGTTGCTAATGAGAAAAGTCTGAATCTGAAATATATGTATTTACTCAATAACAATGTCCAATGATCTAGAATAATAGTTTAAGTGACTTTGCTAATCAACCTACAAAATCTTTAGTCTATCAAGTGTTGATTAACTTGGGTTAGTTGTAGGGGCTGGTTCCCAGCTAGTGGTGGTCCGAAGATACTTAAATACTGTGTCGCTTAGGGCTATTTACACTTGGTTGACAGAAGGACCCTTTCGGCTTGTTTCCAAATTTATCTCTACTTTTAGAATTCAGACTCAAAGGGATTTGCAATTTTACTTTAAGCTATTTCTTACTTCTAGAAAACAATTTCTATTATTCTAAGTTGCAGTAGAAATATATCCAAGTACTATTTTATAGCAGGTATGAACTGTTATATAACAAGTAGACAATTTAATCACAAAATTAGAAGTGGTTAAACACAATTTTTTGTAGAGAAAATGTGACAGTATATAACTGGACTGTAGAGAAATTTAGAATGGTCACAAGCACTTATATCTATAGAACAAAGTTGCTTAAAGAAGTCTTATACAGCTCAACTAAATAAGTCTGATATAATTCAATTATGTCTATAAAACAAAATTTCTTAAAGAAATTTGGAACAATATGCAACTCAACTAACAAGTTTTGTTAACAAACAAATATTGCACCAACACAACAGTGCTTGCCAATGTGGTAGCAATGTATATGTATGAGCAAATATTAAACCAAAATTTATACTTGACAATAGTTGCCGAGTTTGTGCTAAGAAATGTTCCAAGTGCTGTAAGAAAAGATATGTTCTAGTAAATGTTCAAAGTGTGCTGACATAGGCTTAAAAGTCTCTACTTGGAATTAGAAAAGTTGGTATAAAATTAGTTGTTTATGCACAAAAAACAATAAGTAAGATTTTATAAATCAGAAGAGTGAAGTTGTATATAGCTTACACATTAGAACAGTTCTCAATTTGAGTTGTTCCAATGGTGGGTAGAAATTAAAACTATGAATAAGAATTGGGTCAACTCTTAGATTGTTAGAAATATATATATATATATATATATATATATAATTCTCTGAAATTTAATAACAAAAAATACTAAAATTAGTGTTACCGGCCACCGGGAAAGTCTCGCATGAAGCACTGTCCTAAGAGTTGATCCGAGGTCTATGTGTACACGTTTCTCGGAAGCTCCTAGTGGTAAAATCCTCTAACTACCGGCCTCTCTTCGTTGCTCACAACTCGGAGAGAGAGAGACCAAAATTAGCTCATCCCAGAGCAAGGATTGAAAGACAAAATGTTGTTCGAGAGAAGAATAAGAGAAAGAGGTTTCACGTAGAGGAGAGTTTTCTGTAAGTCATAATTGAGGAGAAAACCTTAACATATATATAGTGAGAGAGTCAAGCCTTCACTGCAGACAAGAGAATAAATTGTTATTAATTTCAGGCGTTTAATTAGTAATAAAAAGAAAAATATGGGAAAGAAATCAGGTATATAAACGGAGCTGTCACATATTTAAAATGTGGAAAATGAACCTGAACATAGGGAGAATAAAAGGCCAACGTTCAAATATTTAATGAGTCAAAATGGTTCAAAAAAATAAAGGTGAGAAAAATAATTTTTTGATCCCAGCCCGAACCCGAAGAGTAAATTGAATCGACATTCGACTCCCGCAGGTGTGGGCACATACCCGCACCTGTTACGCGAGCCGGGTCGGGCCATGCCACTACGGCGGTGCGCGTATGTGGCCCATAGGGCTCCCAACACAAGTCCACAAGGAAGCAAAGAGGAGGGACTAATATATACACACAAAGGTGGAGTGGTCCAACCGATGTGGTACTAAAGCAAAAAGAGGAAGTTGAGCTTTTTCTTACATGTCTGTGAACACACTGTTAGTCCCGAAGTCAAATCAAAAAAGAAGAGGTAGGCACAAAGTAGAGACTCACACAAGAGTTTATCTCTATGAACTCCAAAAGAGAAGTTGGTGCACTGAGATTCACACAAGAGTTCCTCTACAGTGACACACAACCCCACAGAAGCACTAAACTAGAAACAGGTTACAAACCGACAACCCAAAGAAAATGCAAATACAACAAGAATCAGAAAACTGTTCTTCTATTTACGTTCAAAGATGCTACACCGAGAAGAACAGAAACAAAAACAAAAATACAAAGTAGGTAACTCCTGCCGGGGTGATCAAAACCACCAGAGCTCAAGGCAAGATTCGCGCTATACAACAATCTGGAACATTTTTGGTCACCTTCGGAACAATCGGAAGACTCTTTTGAAAGGATGCTAACTGCTGTCGCAGGTCCAGCTGGTGCTCTCAGTTTTTCTCTCTCTCTCACAATTTTTCCAACTCCCTAAAATGAAAGAGGTAAGCCTTTATTTAAAGAGAATTTTAGCTACCATACGGCCTGGGAAAAAAACTAAGCCGCATGCGTCGATGTACTGCGCAGAGCAGACAGTGCCGTCAGGCCCCGAAAGCTGCAGTCGCGTGGCACAAAGAGCAACGAGTCTCATGTGCTGCCTGCGCCACTTGCGCACTGTACTGCACAGAGCAGACAGTGCCGCCAGGCACCGAAAGCTGCAGCCGCGTGGCACAGAGAGCCACGCGTCATCTGCGCTGCACCGAGCCGCCAACAGCAGTCCATGTCCTCTCCACACTCGACTCGCTCGCCTAACCGGATAGCCCCAGGCCGTAAGGCCCCTGGCCGCATGCGCCCCTGGCCGCATGGCCCCTGGCCGCATACGCTCATGGCCGTATGGGCTACTGGACGCATGTGCACCTGGCCGCATGTGCTTCTGGCCGCATAGCACCATGCCGTATTGCTCCATGAAGCATGCGCCCGAGCAAGCAACCATGCATGTAACTCGCGCATAAAAGGGGTGCACGAGCTCCATGCGACGATGCTGACGTGCTAAGTGAAAAGTGCGCCAACAAAGCACCACTTTGCACCCTTGAACCCGAGTCCAAGTCCTGGTACGAGTCCGAGTCCGAGTCGCTAAGCACCTTTGGGGCTTAGCTCATAAGAAAATTTTTCCAAAGGTAGTGACAAAATAACGATTGTCATAATAGGGTTCACACTTAATCCCTCTAGGAAAGTCAAACCACATGGTCCACCACCCCATGTGCATATACCAATACTAAGCAAAGCTATATATTGAGATATACACATCGGTGGTTTTCCAATGTGGGACTAAAACTCCCAAAGCAAAGTCAAAAATACCAACAATCCCTTACATATATCACAATATATGGTCGAGCATTCCTCACAGCGACTTTCCATCATACATTAGGATAGATGTCGCCCACGACTTGAATCTTTCCACATCGGTCAAACAACAGTATGATAGAATAATGGACTATGCCTTGAATTCTGAACCATAGCTGATATTCTTCCCACTAGCACAATAACATCAGCTAAGCCTCTGGTCGCACATTAAAGGCCCTATGCTGACCTGGTATCAGTGTATATTTCTTGGGTATCTATAAGTTTACCATCAAGAGACGACCTATATCTCTGTCCATACACTTAGATGAGTTCTTTTAAGAGAGTTTAACTTTTTCCAGCATAAAGTCTTGCGCTTCTGTGCAGTGCTACGCGGCTATGACATGGCATACAAATGAGGTTAACTACCTCTTTGGTGTTACCCACTGTAGCATGAGGTCACTAGCCTCTTAGTAGTGTTGTACTACATCCCAGCATGAAGCCTTGTGCTCCCGTGCGGTGTTATGCCGCTGTGACATGGCTCACAGCCGAGGCTGACTACCTCATGTGGTGTCACCCACTGTAGCATGAGGTCACCGACCTCTTAGTAGTGATGTGCTAAAATTCTCTATCTTTTTAGCACTAGGCTACCTGCTTATTTGCGGTGCTATTTCCACTGTGACATGGCTCACAGCCGAGGCTTTACATCTTTTACCTCATCGTGGTGTCACACCACTATAGCATGGGATATAAGTCCCTTGTAGTGCTAAACTATACGTGCTTCCTGCAGCGTATGCCGGACATTCATTTTGCCCGAGAACTCATTAAGGCATCGAAGCCAACCTTACACAGAAATTGTTCTATAGAACAAAATAGTAAACTACAGTAGTTCGGGGTACTTATCCCACATTGTCCATAAAGGACTACCCACTGTACCTAATATTTTTTCAGTCAGTGGTCCTCCCTTGAACTAAAAGCTAGATGCCTAGTAGATTTTTCTTTGAACTAATAGCATAAAACTTAATGATAGGATTACAAAGACACAATATCAGAGGTCCTTCAAGCTCATTTTACCTGTTGTGTCTTCGACTAGCTGGTGCCTGAGACCTTTAGTGAACGGATCCGCCAGGTTCTCCTAACTTCGAACATCCACCACTGCAATGACACAAGTCTTGATGAGATTGTTCAGTGTTCAGTGTCAAAGTCACACAGTCCTCTTCTTACCATTAAAAAGATTGTTAGATGCTACTGCTGCAGCTGCATGGTTGTCACAATATATCAGTACAGCTGGAACCTGTACAATAACTAATGGAAGATCGTACATGAGCTCCCGAAGCCACTCTGATTCATCTCCTATAGCTACAGGTGCATAAAACTCAGACTCCATCGATGAGCGTAAGAGCATAGTCTGTATCTTCGACTTTTACGATATAGCAGCTCCACCCATTGAGAAAATATATCCTCCGGTTCATCTCTCAATCTCTTCTTCTGAGCACCAGCTAACATCACTAAAGCCTTATACCACTGTTGGATCTTCGCTGTAGTAAAGTGCAAACTTTTGAGGGTTAAGTATTCAACACCTGGGTTACTCGTGAATCTACTCAGCATTCCCACGGCAAAAGCAATGGCAGGCCTAGTGGCATTTGTAGCATACATCAAGCTCCCGATAATGCTAGAATACTCCAACTGTCTGACGCTTTTTCCTGGATTAGGCTTCATTTTTTTGTCACACCTATATGGAGTATCGATCCTTAGAAGATCATGATATCCATAGCATGTGAGCATCTTCTCCACATAGTGAGCTTATGGTAGATCAAGCCCAGCTTCCGTCTGAATTATCTTAATCCCATGGATGATATTTGCATCTTCCATGTCCTTCATACTGAATTTAGACGAGAGGAACATCTTTGTTCTAGTGACACATTATTCATCCGTACATAGGATTAGCATATCGTCCACATAGAGACAAACGATGATACCTCTATCGCTAGCGAACTTCATGTACACACACTTATCAGTTTCGCTGACCTTGTAGCCATTTGATCTGATAACTTTGTCAAACTTCTCGTGCCACAATTTGGGAGCTTGCTTCAGACTATACAGAGATTTTACCAGTTTGTATACTTAGTCTTCAAGACCTTTGATGACAAACCCTTCTGGCTGCTGCATGTAAATCTTCTCAGTCAGTTCACATTCATAAATATTGTCTTGACGTTCATTTGATAAATTACCATTCTGTGAATAGCACCTAGAGCAATCAGCATTCTGATAGTAGTCATCCATGCAACGGGAGCATAGGTATCAAAGTAGTCAACCCCCTGTATCTGAGAAAACCCCTTGACCACTAGCCTGGCCTTGAACTTGTCAACAGTTATGTCTCTTTTATCTTCTTATTAAAGATCCACTTGCATCCGATGGATTTAGCTCCTTCAGGCAGATTGATTAACTTCCAATTATTATTAGAAGTTATCGAGTCAAACTCGTCATGGATAGCCTCTTTCCAGAAAATAGCATCTCTGGTCTTCATTGCCTCATCATAGGTAAGCGGAACAACTTCCACATGATAGGTAACAAAGTCTTCTCCGAAGTCCTTTGGCCTCCTCACTCGCTTTGCTCTAGGCTCAGTAGGTTCTGGTTCAAATATTGTCTCATCAACGACAACTTCTTCTTGGACTAGTTCTCTCTGAGAGGTACTTGCCTCGTCTGTACTAGCAGCATTCTCCGGGACATCCGCGAGAATAACATTCTTGTGCCTAACAAACTTGTATTCAAAGAATTTCGTATCTCGAGATTCTATGATATGATTAGATTCGATATCAAGGAACCTCTGAGCATCACTTTTATCAACATAGCCCAGAAATATAATCTTCGTAGTTCTCATTCCCAGCTTCTGAATCTTAAGGTTTGGAAGCTTCATATATGCCAGACACCCCCACACTCGAATGACATTCAAGTTGGGTTCGACCTTGAACCAGAGTTCATGAGGAGTAATGTCAAATGTCGCGAACAATACTTTATTCAGAATAAACGTAGTTGTAAGCACTTCTTCTCCTAAGAAGCACTTTGGAAGTCCTTCTATCAGCAACATGGAGTTTATCATCTCTGTCAGCGTCATGTTCTTCCTTTCTGCTACACCATTAGATTGGGGAGAATACGGAGAAGTAGTTTCGTTGACAATTCTATATTCTTTGCAGAATGATACGAATTCCAAGGAACGATATTCTTTGCCTCGATCGCTTCTGAGTCTTTTAAGTTTTTGATCGGTTTGACGTTCTGCTTCAGCCTTGAAGTCCTTGAACTTCTCGAATGCTTCGTCTTTTGACTTGAGAAGATATACAAATGCATACTTCGAGAAATCGTCAATAAAAGTGATAAAATACTTCATTCCGGCCTTTGTGGAGAATTTCTTGAAGTTACAGATATCTGAGTGTACCAACTCCAGAAGATCTGTGCTTCGGTTCACTCTTCTGAACGTCTTTCTGATGATCTTCGTTTGTGAACAGACTTTACATTTTTTACCTCCTTATCCCATATTTGGAGATAAGGCCAAGACTTGACATCTTGTTAATGCGTTTACCATGCACATGTCCTAGTCTATTATGCCACAACTCAAGAGAATAACCAGAAGTAGAGACTACATTGATACAAACAGAAGGAGCTACAAGTTACAGTTTAAATATCCCTTCGGTACAGAAAGCCTTTTCGAAGTATGTTTTCTTGTAGGACATCATCATCTGACCAGCATTGATATACATTCTTAGGCCCGTCTTGCACAACAGACTCCCAGAAACTAGATTCTTGGAGATTATTGGTACATGCTTCACATTCTCCAGTGTAAGTGACTTTCCAGAAGTCGGCTTAAACACTACCGTCCTGATCCCAAGTACTGTAACTTGAGACTTATCTGCCATCGAGACTTTCTCAGAGGTAGGCTCATACTTTGCGAATAACTCCTTCTTAGAGCATACGTGGCAAGATGCACCAGTGTCCACCCATCAGCCACTGTCCACGCCATGTGACTCAACCGGCGCAATCATAGCAACTAGGTTAAGCTTATATTGCTCTTTTGGTTTAGGTTTTGACCTGCAGTCGCTCTTGTAGTGGCCCTTCTTGCCACAGTTGTAGCACGTCACATCAGTCTTCGACTTTGTCTTGAACTGAGCCGACTTTATCTTCAGTTGGTTGAAGTCCTTCTTCTTCTTCTTGTAGGAAAATTTATGCTTCCCTTTAGAGTCACTAGTATGTACCATGTTGTCCTTAGCCAACTGCTTGAATAAGGAGTCCAACTTCAATTGCCCCTGGCTTCATCTTTAATGTGAATCCAGTGAAGAAGATCTTTGAGCTGGATCTCCATCTTTTTACAGTACATGTTAGTCTTGAACTTGATCCAGCCTAGAGAAAGTTTGGTGACGATAGCCCCCACCATAAATTTTTCTTCTTGCTTCATGCCCTCTTCCTCCAATATCTGTTGCATCTTCAGAAGTTCCTTAACTTGTGGTAACATTACCTTCTCGTCCTCAAATTGTAAATTAAAGAAATTCTCGACGAGATAAATTTTAGATATTTTTTTATCAGTTTTGTAGTGCTTCTCAAGAGATTCCTAAACATCTCTTGTATTATTCTTCTTGTTGTAGGACTCTGCCATCGAGTCATCCATAGCATTGAGAATCAAAAACCTGCAGAGGTCGTTGTCTCCTTCCACTTGGAGTACGCGTCCTACGCAATACCAACTGCAAGTTCTTCTCTATCTTCGGGAATGGTAGGTTCAGGATCAACCAACACATAAAAAACTTTGACAAGACGAAGATTCAAGGAGATATTCCTCTTCCAAATGTTGTAGTGCTCACCATCAAACTTCTCAAGCTTTTGAAAGCTAGTATCGAGAAGGTTTGAGCGGTTGTCCATTATAACTCGGATCTTGCCTTGAGATTGTTTGTCCCGAAGTCAGATCAAAGAAGCAGAGGTTGTAGTGCCCCGCTCCACATAGGCACTATGTACAAGTGATATCGCTTTGTTTGCTCGAGCGAAAGTCTTCTCGGAGAGTTCTCGTTCGAACCCCAAGACGATTGATCTAGGTGAGTGGACAGAACTGCATTCTCTGATTCTTGCACGCCTTAATAATGAATATGAGTTTTTGAATGCTTGTTCTAGAAGATAGTTTCATAAGAAGAAGAATAGAATCTGACTCTGCATGCTAATAAGAGAACTCGTATAACTTGTCATTGAAATGAACCTGCTTGCCTAACTAAGAGAACTTGTATGCTTGTCTAAAGAAATAGAAACTTGCCATGCTAAGTCAAGAAGTATAAGAAATATTGCATGATTAGTTACACTAATACAGTTATCAAACGAACCCTTGCTATACTAAGAAAAGATAAAGAAAAGGAATGGCTTGAACAAGTCCCTTTGTTATATGTTAAGAAAGAGATATATATTGCATGCTAGTTATAAAATCAAAATCGTGCTTGCCAATATATGTTTTGTTGCCTGTTTTGCAATATCAAACTGCTATAAGTCTTAATTTGTATAAGAAGAGACTAATAATGCGCCCTGATGTTCCGGTCCTACGGGATATAGGGGGGGTGTGCTATTAGATATGTAAAATGATGTATTTTGCTTGAAAGAATGAAAGAGAAGAGTCTAGTAGTCTGCCCTGATGTTCCGGTCCTACGGGATCTAGGAGGATATGGCTATTAGATTGTTATATGCTTGTTTATGTTTAGTGCATCCTAATAGTTTATTTGATAGAATGTTGCTTGTCATGCATTGGTCTCGGATAACTTGTACACAAGGTAATAGTCTCTCGAACAATTTCTGGGGCACTGGGAATCGGTCGGTCCGGAAGGGATTGTTAGAGCACCCTGATATTTTGGTCCTACAGGATCTAGGGGGTGTTGTTTATCCATCATTCGGGTAACTCATGGGCTATCATATAGTTAGGGCGCATGCTAGGCTAGCCTTCTTGCATACCTAACTGTTTGATGCAGAGACGGACAGGAAAAGAGAATCATATATTTATATATGCAAATGTTGCTACCTTGTATGTCTACTACAGGGATAACCGATCGGCAAGGGGTAAGAAACATAAAGAGTATATATATAGCCTACTTGTTTATGAACATGTGCATCTTAGAGTTTATTTGATAGTGCTTCATGCATTCGCATCGGTTGTACAATGGCTATTAGTGAAGAGTTGAACCTTGGTCACGGCTACTACTTGTTAGTGAAAAGCAACCATGTGTCACAGCTGCTAATAGCATCAGATAAAAGAGTCATTAGTTAGCTGGTTTACCGCTATTGATCCTGAGTTTCTCGGGGACCAAAATTATATAGCTAGTTCTTCTCTTTTGTTTGAATAAATGATAGTCCACTTGATGCACTTGTATTGATTTGAGATGAACAGTCCATTAGAGATAACCTTTGTTTCGAAGAGTTAGAATATGGTGCACGATACGTGCTACGCACTACATGATAGAACACGGTCCCGATTGTATGCTTATTGTTGATTATGCAAAATATTTCAAAGCTATATTTTCGAAAAGATATAAACTGACTATAATCATGAGCTGCATGAAATGAACATAGATAAAAGTAGCAAGATCACTAGTAATGTAATATTTTTCCACATGCTTACTTAGTGTGGATTTCAGGGGTGTAGCTTCTGTTCAGTTGATTTTAGACTCACCAGTACTTTCTCCAAAGTGCTGACCCACCAACAGTTTGCTTGTTCTTAGGTGCTGGACTGTCCGAGAAAGCGATAGCCATGTCTCATCCCAGGGACCCTGAAACCTAGAGTTGATGCCTTGAGACATATGAAGATTGCTTTGAGATACTTTTGTATAGAGGGACATAATATATAGAACGGTGTCATTGTAATCGAGAGAAAGAGAGCTTGAGCAAACTGTAACCTTGGCCAAGCGCCTTGTAATACATCTTGATTATCAATAAAGAGCTTATTTTGATATGCCATTGTGTTATTTACTTTTCTGTAATATATGTGTCGCTGCTCTAGTCTTGAATAGCTTACTTGTCCTTGTTCAAAGCTTTGACCTGGTGCAAGCACATTTTAGGCTTGCACGGCATCACGCCCGTGCGAGGACGATTGGTTCTGTAGGGACCAAGCGAGGACGAACGGCCCCCCTGCGGGATCGGGGCATGACAGAGGTAGCCACAAAGTAAAGACTCACACAAGAGTTCGTCTCTACAAACTCCAGAAGAGAAGTTGGTGCACTGAGATCACACAAGAGTTCCTCTATAGTGACACACAACCCCACAGAAGCACTAAACCAGGAATATGTTTCAAACTGACAACCCAAAGAAAATACAAATACAACAAGAATCAGAAAATTGTTCTTCTTTTTACGTTCGCAGACGCTACACCGAGAAGAACGGGAACAAGAACAGAAATACAAAGAAGGAAACTCCTGCTAGGGTGATCAAAACCACCAGAGCTTACGGCAAGATTCACGCTATACAAAGATCTGCCCCCAGGATCCAACAAGTCCACACGAGAACTTCTGGAACGCTCTTGGTCACCTTCGGATCACTCGGAAGACTTTTTTGGAAGGATGCTAACTGCTGCCGCAGGTCCTGCTGGTGCTCTCGATTTTTCTCTCTCTCTCAATTTTTTCAACTCCCTAAAATGAAAGAGGAGAGCCTCTATTTAAAGAGGATTTCAGCTTCCATGCAACCTGGAGAAAAAACCAGGCCACGTGCATCGATGTACTGCACAAAGCAGACAGCGCCGTCAAGTGCCGAAAGCTGCAGCCGCGTGGCACAGAGAGCCACAAGCCGCCTGCGCATTATACTGCATAGAGCAGACAGCACCGCCAGGTGCCGAAAGCTGCAGTCGTGTGGCACAAAGAGCCACGCGCCGCTTACGCCGCACCGAGCCGCCAACAGCAGTCCATGTTCCTCCACACTCGACTCACTCGCCTGGCCGCTTACCTCCAGGCCGCAAGGCCCCTGGCCGCATAGGCACCGGGCCGCATACGCCCTTGACCGCATGCGTCCCTGTCCGCATGTGCACCTGGCCGCATGTTCCATGGTCGCATAGCGCCAGTCCGTATTGCTCCACGAAGCATGCGTCCGAGCAAGCAACCGTGCATGTAACTCGCACATAAAAGGAGCGCACGAGCTTCATGCGACGATGTTGACGCCGCATTGCTCCACGAAGCATGCGTCCGAGTAAGCAACCGTGCATGTAACTCGTGCACGAGCGTCATGCGGCGATACTGACGTGCTAAGTGCAAAGTGCACCAACAAAGTGCCACTTTGTGCCCTTGAGCCCGAGTCCGAGTCGTTGAGACTTAGCTCCTAAGGAAAACTTTCCAAAGGTGGTGACAAAGTAAAGATTGTCATAATGGGGCTCACACTTAATCCCTCTAGGGAAGTCAACCCACATGGACCACCACCCCATGTACATATACCAATACTAAACAAAGCTATATATTGAGATATACACATTGATGGTTTTCCAATGTGGGACTAAAACTCCCAAAGCAAAGTGAAAAATACCAATACACACATACACACACAGCCAACAATTTTGAATTTTTTTTTCTTGTTTAAAAACATTATTTTTTGCCTATTTAGTGAAAAAAAAACTCAAAAGTGCAATATATACTGGTTGAACTTCTTAAAGGTTCCATTGAACTTCATAATGCAGCTTGAAACTTTAACCGTTGCTTGTCTCTAATGCAGCCTGCAGAGTCAAAATAGAAACACATTGCAAGAAGCTACTGAAAATAATAAATATGGGTGTTTCTGGCACAGTTCAAGTGCTAGTTAGAACTCTTGCAGAGGATTGGAAACTTTCTTCGGATTGTCTGGTTAGGATCCTATAGTTTATTTTTATTTATTTATTTCATTCTTTACCGTGATAATATGTGATTGTTTCAAATTCCTGGGATATCACTCCAAAATTCATATTGCTGTCTTCCTGTTCTTTCGTTCAGTTCATTAAAATCCTATAGAAAGCATATATACAGGCAGAGAAAGTAACAGTAAACAAATGGTGTGAAGTATGTGTTAAAAGATCAAGTCAGTTACAAATTAAAGTTCATGTTTATCAATTCAAACCTCTAACTCATCCACATCAATAATCATGGATAATGACAGTATCCTTTAATTATATACTGTTATTTTGGTTATTCGGTTTCTATTTTATTGTTACTATTGTCTTCTATAAATAAGAAGGCATCGGTGTGGAGGTTTCTACCCACCTCCATATTATGATATTTCTATCTACCTACATGTTGTGAGATTTCTACCAAAATGCACATATTTATATTTCTTCTTGGTATCAGAGCAAGAAAAATGTCTTCCGCATAACCTATATGTGACAATTTTGTCACACTTCATCTCAGTCGTGTAAGGACAAAAAAAGATGGAGCATTCACCAGTTAGACGTGAAAACGGTAGACAATTTTGTCACCCTTCATCTCAGTCGTGCAACGACAGAAAAGATGGAGCATTCGCCAGCTGTTAGACGTGAAGAACGCATTTCCTCATGGCTTTCTCACCGAGAGAGTATATATGGATCGCAGTCCGTGGATTTGAAGATCCAAAATTTTCAGATCATGTTTGCTTATTGAACGAGGCAATCTATTGTCTCAAACAAGACCAAACAAGAGCCAGTTTGGAATCATTACGTGACAAACTGTGCATGACAACCGCACACAGTTTGAGAAAAAATGTTAAAAGATCAAACCAATTACAAATTAAAGTTCAGCTTTATCAATTCAAACCTCCAATTCATCCACCTCAATAATCATGGATAATGACAATATCCCTTGATTATATTCTTGTTACTTTGGTTATTCGGTTTCTATTTTATTGTTACTATTGTCTTCTATAAATAAGAAGGTCACTCATGTAATCGGTGTGGTGAGATTTCTACCCACCTCCATATTATGATATTTCTATCTACCTATATGTTGTGAGATTTCTACCAACATGCACGTATTTTTTTTTCTTGTCTATGAACTTGAGAAGGAAATGTTGGTACCTTTTATAAGTGTCGAGAGATTTGTATGTACTTCACAGTCTAGAAGAGGCAAGCGCGGAGTCAACATTTTAGTTTATATCGGACTGAACTTAATTAAAATGTCATGAATTTTTGTTTAACAAAATGAATGTCAGCATCGTCATGTCTATACCATACCATGCATGTCCAATGTAACCTTGTCCAACATACGAAGTGCCGGCGGGGGAAGTATCGACAACAGGACTTGACGTTGCTCTTGTAGCTCTTCCTTCGCTTGTCGTTGTAGTCCGACGACGGTGGCGCGATCTCGGTTATGATAGAGGTTCTCGGTTGAAGATGAAGCAGAGGAGAGGAGATGAGAGAATGTGAGTTATAAAGAAAGAGGTTGAGTGAGGGAGGAGTGTTCGTACAGGAAGAGAGGATGAGGGGAGGAGGGGTTGCTCGATTGATAGCGAGGTTCTTGAAAAGAAATAGTTTGCAATGTATATTGTTTTGCACTGTACAGTGTACACGAAATAACGAAAGAACACCCAACTTAGCCACCTTATTCAACAAGATATAATTGTAGAATATAATAGTAGTTTTATAAAACGGATTGTTATTATCTTATAAAATCCGGGGAGGGGAGGGGAGGGGAGGGGCGCTCCAATGTATCTCCTATTTTTTTAAGAATACAACTTATGCACTGGATCCGACTCCGCTACAATGCACGCACTCTCTGCTCTCAATTGGGTACTTCAAGAAATATTTCAAGTACAGTTTTTGTTTGGCAAATGCTTTAGCATGCTATTTGAGGATTTTTTTTTTTTTTCCTCTCCAAACTATCCTCAAATTGAGGCAAGATGTCCTAAAATTGAGTAGGGGGAGCAAAAATCCTCAAATTTGATAATCTAATATTTATATCCATTTTATCACATATCTTTTAATTTATAAGTACAATTAATATAATTATCTTGTTTAGATATTGCAATAAAGTATGATATTGAATATATTTGTTATTAGTATTTTTTTTCTCATTAGAATTTCAGAAAATTTTGCTATCATCATCAGAATTTTAAAGTGTTTTGTGTCTCAGTAAATTATTTATTATGTATTAATAATGTAAAATAATACAATTTATATGATTATATTAAAATAATTATAAATAAATAAACTTATGTAGAAATAAATAATAGTTGTTTATTATTTGAGGATAGATATGTTGGAGTTGTAAATTTTTGAGGATAGAATAATATAGGAATATTTCTTCTTGCGTCCTCAAATTTAGGAAAATTTTGAGAATGAGTAGGAGATGGTGCCTTTCTGATAGAAGGTCTATGGTTTGAGCGTTGGCTTTCTAAATGTTCCATTCAGGTTCTTCGAAGTCCTTAGCAGGCGGCTTTCTCGAACTGAGTCATTTTTTCTTCCTTATCAGATCGGGCCTTCTATGAACAAGACTTTGAACTATATCACATACCTCATTGGTTGAGCTTTGCTATATGCTGGTTTAATTGTTTCTATTTCTACTCGAGCAGGAAAGCCTAACGAGAAAATAAATTGTTAGCCGATCCAAGCCTGCTTGCTTTCGTACCTCTCTTCTGTATCTACTTATTTAGCATCCCGCTTATCCAACTTATACAATCTTTCTTGAGACATATATGTCTTTAACTCACTCAGCAAGCACTCGTACACATCTTCCATTTTCTTTTATTGCAACCACCGTCATCACTTGTCAAACAACGTATTCTAATCCAACACAACCAGCCAAGCTAGCCCAGGGAAACATTTGGAGCACGCTGCCCTTACTTCTTTCATGTGAACTTGGAATCAGCTTACCATCAATGGTTCGCACGAGAAGTAGAGTGATTAGCGAAAAATGGAGATTGTGCCCGTTCACTAAAGTCCTCAATTGTCCTCCTACCCGTTGATTGAGTACATACATATTCCTTTGGGAAATTTGAAAAATCTTTAAATGCAAGTAGTGTTCATGCCCTTGTTATATGGTAAGACTGTAATTACCTTGGCAAATGATATCATGAAAAATTTATCTTACATTTTAAATAAAAAAGAGAGTTGTAAATAATTATCTCACTTATTATATCCTTAAATAGGTAGTTCGAGGTCAAGGCCCCACACCACTCTTAAGAATTGGCATCACATCCTAAGCCTCTTCCGCTTGGCGCAAACTCCTTTTGTTTGTACTTTCAATCCCAAAAACACTTCTTGACCCCCGCCTACGTGGCCCCTGGCCATTGCCCCCCCCCCCCTCAAACATCCAGACCCACATCCGAATTTTCCGGAACCTCAGACCAATGGAGGCCGACCACGTGGTGGGGGGTGGGCCCCACGGGAGCTATAAAGCAGGGTTCTTTCAATCCAGCAGTGTGTTCCGTACTATTTGTACTACCTTTTTAATATAGCAGGAATCGTGCATGGATAGCTGCGAATATTCATATCCCCAAGCACAATATTATCGCTTGAATGACCCTCAGCTCTGGGCTTCATTGAGTTAGCATTTTTTTTTTCCCCAACACCATTAGCTTGACTTGTATCCCAGCAATAATTAGAAAAAAAAAAGATGATTGTTTTCAATCTGACCTATCCTCTTTAAAAGGCGGAGGCATTTGAAAGAAGAAAATTTTCTCCCAAAACATCAACTTGTGATCAAGGTATGTTACAAACACAAGATCAATACAGAGTTGCAACAGAAAAGGAATCGGCTCCTAACACAATCAGGACCACTTCATCAAAGCCATCTGATATTTCTCATGATCTCACCCTGCTAAACTTCTGAAGCCACAACCATCTCTGCAAGACAGCCATTCTTCTTATCTCGACCACAACCACCACCACGACAACGATGGTTTGTTCATAACAAGTATGCTTCAATTCTACCCATTAAATTAAATTATGGTTTTATGTAATTTACAACAAGAGTGTACGAAGGAATGCATTTGGTAGAACTTCGATATCAACTATCATATAAGCTTTTACCTATGTCAACACATTTTGGCCTCCCTGATGTAATTTACAAGGCTTTGTCATCATAATTGTGATGGAGATCATAGGTATCAGCAGCAATCGCTAAAGAATTTCTGAACAAATTGTAAGACGTGAAACCATGAAGCCAGGGGATGTTTCTTACACGTATCTCAGGAGCATGGCGTGACAACGGTTCTTACATTGGGTAGCTGTCATGTGGTTTGTCATCGAACTCTTGGGTGTCTGAAGCCGGATTAGTACCATAGGTCATTTGCATGACGTTGTTGATCTCTGCCTCCCATGGATTTGGTATCTGTAGATATTCAGAAACAAAGCCAAAACAATGTCAGTTTGAAGACTAATATTGGATGAAGAATTAAATAGTAATCATAGATACAAGGAATGAAGGAAGCTCTCTAAAGTTTTCTATAAAGGTTAAGTATCTGGATATCTTGTGCTGTCAGGATATCCTCAATTTTTGGGGTAAAATTTCACTCAAGTACCCTCTTTTCGTCAGTGACACTCAACTACCCTGTGTCAGATGATTGCCAGTACGCCCAAAACCTTCTAGTGTTGTTAATTGAAACATGTCATCATCATCAACAGCAGCCGCCAAGCCTTCTCCCATCAGAAAGGGGCCGGCAATAGAGCATAATAAAGCTCCACAAAAGAGCCGACAATTTTTATGCCAGGCCTACGACCCAACGTCAACTTTCTATAATGGTGCCAAATTCCAAGCAAAGGTAATCAGTTGGCAGATAGGTAGATGTATCTTTTGGACATACAGTTAAGCTCGTGCAAACAATGGGCATCATCCAAGTTTTCCTCGACTATAAAGAGTCTAAACAAAAGGTAAGATGAAACAATTCGTTATAGGGAATTGTATTAATCTCTATGCCACATTAAGCCAAAGAGTGAAAAGGAATGACAATCCCATTGTTAATGGAAACAAGAGACAAGAATACCCTTAAACTTCACTTACTGCCATCATCTTTTAGTCGAGGACTTACATAAGTAATTCTCTTCCCCCTCCTACCCCTCCCACTTCCTTTCATTTTCACCCCCTCCCTCTACCACCCTTTCTCCTCGAACCCCACCACCAATGAACTCTGGTCTTCAGATGCGGTCAAATCTTGTTGATCAACCCAAATTGGAATCCTATATGACAGTGATGCATCTTACTAGACCTGGTTTGGCAGGTCTTCTAGTGGTGGTCTAGGGGGCTGATGGAGGACTGTAGAGAACTGGTCGAGGAAGTAAGATGAACAAGAAGGGGAGGAATGAGAAGGAAGAAAGTAGGCAGTTGTAGATGGGGAGAAGGAAGAGAAAAGAGGAGAACTATAATATAATAATCTAACAGGAGGCCGCTCCAAGAGACGATGTTCACTGCCACTAGGAGGAGCAAGGACAGGATTGAAAGAAAGGTAAAGGGAGTAGTTATTGGATATGTCATGTGACGTGATCTGGTAGATGAGGTTAAAGAAAGAAGACTAAGACAATTTATCACATCTAGTGTGAAGGGTTACAAGAGACCTTCCTCCAATGATAACTTAAGCCTTAAAATTATGAACTCTGCCGTTGAGATTCAAATGCAATACAGAGTTATAGACCAAAACCCAGTCCTGCTAGGACAAAGGGAATGGAGAGGGAGAAGAGAGTTTTCGCATCACATTCCAGAAAATAGAGTGGCTTCTTTTGAAGATATCGAGATATATACATAGGCATACACACATAACTTAAGCCAAAGGGCATCTGGAAGTCAGGACACCTTTTGGGTGCCAGGACACATCCTTGGATGCTATAAGATACTCATGAATCTTTAGTTGATTTTGTTCCCCTTGGCTTGGATACCAAGATCTATTCCTTGAATTAATCTAGAAGAATTACAGAAGTTTCTGCTTAAAAAAGCACAACATCAAGTATAACAAGTCGACTGCTAAAAATGATTGGAATCTGCTTGATCCCATCCTCTCAAGACAAAAAAGCACTAGTCGACAGGTTTTGTGAGAGGACACAATTTACAGCAGTCAACTGTAAGCTCAACTGGTTTAGATATTTTTTATTTAAATGGTAAAATTATTTTTCCTGTGTTCAGTCAACAGCATGTGACCCGTGCAAATGCAAGTGTAACTTTGTGACAAATCATGAGACATCATACGACAATCAAGCTAGCCTTGAGTTACGCCATATTTATCTTTATCACATGAAAGTTATGTCTATTCTTATTTCTATATCTGATATGAAACTAAGCTTTTAAGTGTTAACAAAAAGCAATATAATGGAGACTGATCCATTTGTGTAACTTTTAAAAGGATTTAATCCTCCTACTTCTTGCTAAGTAGCAAACAATGTAACCAATGGGGCTAAGACCTCTTTGTAATATGGCTAGTCGTGGGCTCTGATATCGCTTGTTACAGATAGGATTTTGAGAGAGAGAGAGAGAGAGAGGTTCATTTTGTCGTCATATGCATCATTTGACGGCTTAAAGTGGAAATACAAGTTATAGTAGAGAACCTTAATGGGATTTCTTGATATTTACTTAGAATGAAAACATTCTCACACTTGCACTTGAATATCTTTGATATGTCATTGATGTTACATGACATATACTATAAGGGTTATGTTACATAAGATGTAAGAGCAGGGGCATCCTATTACCTAGAAAAGGTCTACTTTGAATATAGATGTTGGTCCTTTGTATCTATTTAATACTGATATATTAGAAACAGGAGGAGCTTAGCTTAAGAAAGGTAGTGCATAGTTTGAGAACATATGGACCATCTCTTTCATACTAAGTTCTGAATGTAAAGATACAAGAAGACGAAAAATAAAATAAAGACAGGTAAACAGTAGAGCTCTCTGCGATGAAAACTAAACAAAATGAACAACACGAGTTGGAAGCAACGAATACGTAAGCAAACAAACAGGGTCCTCTTACATTTTTAAGAAAGCATTGAATTCCATTTGAAATATAATCACTAACATGTCTAAATTTAGTTCTACTTAACCTATCATGAGTGCATGTTTTAACATTTGACCTTAGGATTATAGAGAGAACTAGGGAGACAAGGCTATCTAACAAAGTATATCTTTCATCTTTATATCCAACTTGTTTTTCCTATCATTTGCCAAAAATATTACAGAAAAGTTTAAGCTTCCATAATGTAAACTCAATTCTCAGCTTAAAATCTGGCAGAATCATCCGCCTACAACTAGGAAGAATATATACCCCAAAATACACTACAACATGCCAAAATTGGTGTCATGTCTGAATCATGTGTCCATACTATTCTTGTCTTTTTTTCTGTTGTGCAAGATAGGCCAACAGTCTTAAAGGATTTAATAACTTCAACTGAATAATAATAAAAAGAGTCGAGTATAAGAAGTTAAGGTGCTATATATGCTCTATAAAGAGAAATTATAGAGAGTATTTTACTAATGGAAGGAAAACCTGAGCTCCAGGTTCTTTGAATGCATTCAAAGTAGCAAACTGGGCGTTCATTGCTCTCCTAAGTGCATCATACTGGTTTACAATGCCAGTTTCGACCAAACACTGTTGAGACGGAAACAACTGAGGATGGATGAGCTCTTGTGAGAAATCCATTGTTGATGGACCCCCTCGTGTCTGAAGAAGCTGTTGTAGAGATAGCTGTAAGAGCATTCACCAACCATGTGTCAGTTAGAAAATACTGAACACTAGTTTATATGTTATGAGTTAATCACAGTCATTGCATTCCCATCTGACAAATTAATTACTAAGAGTTCATTCATATTTTGAATTACAGGTCTACATCTAATTAACAAGTATACGGAAATCTACAATAGGTAGAAAGCAGCGAGAAATGTTACCCACATCTCTTGAAAGAAGCGCTTCTATGTTGAAATCAATACTTGGATTAACGCCTGCAAGCTTCATAGAAAGAAACTAGCAAAATAGATGTTGGTCATTAGCTAACCTTCATGTTTCCACTGTTCAATAGAGAAGTAATTAAATCAAAGGAAGTATATATACCTCAACCTGTCGTTGCAACGACTGTACATAGTTGATGATCTCATCCAGCATGACCGCCTTTCCCGTCACCTACCATGAATCCACGAAACACAGCATTAGTAATACTACAGAACACAACGTATAGATTGGATCAGCTCATGATAAATCAGCAAATTGACCAACCTTACTGCAACCGGGCACGAGGTCCTGAAGATACTTCATTCGCTTGCTTATCCTCTCCCTTCTCACCTGCCAAGACATCATGAATCCACCCTTAATGGAGTAAGCTTACATGTCTCTCAACAAGCGCACCGAATTCTATCTATCGGAAGCTTACTCTCTCTGCGAGACTATGGCTGTTCGTTGCCTGCCCGCGTCGTGCTCTCACGTGAATGTAGTCTCCCTTGCCTGCATCCAAACTACCACCTTTCGCGTTCTTCCCGGCAGCTGCGTGGATGCTCTTGTTGGGCTCTTTCTGCATTGCTTCTACATTTTCTGTTTCGTCTAATAACTCCATGTCCTGCAATGCAAAACAATCGAATTCAAGAATTATAGAATCGACTGTGAGGATACGAGGAGGAGGAGGAGCGGAAAAGAAACAATCGTCACCTCATCCGTCTTTCTTCTCTTTTTATCGGCACCGAGCCCCCCGGAAACACTCCCCACAACGGGGCTCACGCTTCTTCTCGATCTGCGATCGAAAGACATAGCATTTGCCGCACCGTAAGAGTTCGGAACGGCGCTAAAGTCGGAAAACCTTGTGGCCCGCTGGACGAACGGGGGATCGTCCGCAGCGGCAGTAGCAGCGAGGCTCGACAGGCCCGGAGGAAGCATCCCCATCCGCGGCGGGTTCCAGAGGTTAGAAGGGAAGGATTCTGCCACGGAAACCGGTGGATCACCGAATGGCCAGTCCCCGCCACTCATCGCCAATCTAACCCCTTTTGGACAAATCTACAAACACCTGGTAAGATTTTTGATCTAGCAAGCAACTAAACAACAAGAGCCCCAAATCTACATACACACTTGTAAGATTTTTGTGATCTAGCAAGCAACTAAACAACAAGAGCCACAAAATCTACATACACACTTGTAAGATTTTTGTGATCTAGCAAGCAAACTAAAGAACAAAGCCACAAATCTACAAATATCTTGTAAGATGATTTTGATCTAGGAAGCAACTAAAGAACAAGCCACAAAAATAACTTCAAGATTTGGGTGACTGTAACTAGCAGAGTACATACATGCATACATACATGGTGGTCAAGAAAAAGAAGAAGTATGGATTGATGGAAAAGAATAGATTCCAAGATCTTGATAGAACATTACAACAACAACAGCAACAACAACATATTATTATTTGGGTGGGGAAAATGGAAAAGCCTAAAATAACTCCCAAAATCTGACAAGGTATCACTCACTCAGATAGACAGACATATCATACTTAAATATCAGGTAAGTGGTAACAGGTAAGAAGGATCCATCCATCCATCCATCAGACAGATAGATAGACACACACACACACACATAAGGTATCAAGAAGAACAGCAGCAGCAGCTTTATGAGAGGAAAATAATAAGATTCCAAATCTTGTTTAGGTACCTAAAGCTGATGGGTCAGGAAGAGTGGAGCACAAGTCAGTGAAGCAGCAGCAGCAGCAGCAGCAGCAGCTGAGAGAATCCTGAGATTCTTTTCTTGGTTTTGATCATTGAGCCATTGGTGCTAGCATTGGAACAATGGTAAATATATCAGCAGCTTTATATATATATATATATATGCCAAAGGGGTCAGTAGGTGGTGGTGGTGGTGGTCCTGGTGGTACTAGTACTTATTCTACTGTTCACTCCTGCCATGAGAACAGAAGAAAAACTGGAAGAGCATAGACTTGGGGATGGGGAGAGGGAGAGGGAGAGGGAGAATTTATAGGGAGCAAATGAATGATTAGGCACAAACAAAGTACAGATTACAGTCACACAAAGCACACCACTAATGGTTACCCTCCTGTTCTTCTTTGTTTGTCAAGTTCGGCAGGTACTGTCTTGAAAATATTTTAAGGCTCATTTGCACTTTAATGCTTTCACAGTTCAAACTTTTGAAACTTTAGTTTATTCAGTGTTAGTTTTAGGACTAATTAGTGTTTAGACCCTGGACTTTATATCAGTTTAGAGTTTAAGTCCTTGTATATCCAATTAAAAAAGTTTGGAGCTTGAAATTTTATTTTTTGTTTATTTTCATTGTACCCCGAAGAGTACAAGAGCAACAACCAACACATGTTAAAAGTTAAGGTATAATAAAAATAATTTTAAAAATTAAAATTCAGGTCCAAACTTTTCAATTTGAGATGTCAGGACTTAAACTCTAAACTGATATAAAATCCAGGGTCTAAATGTTAATTAGTCCTAATTTTTATGTGCAATTTGCGACCACCACATTGTACTTACCTATCCTTCTATAATCTCTTGTTTCACACCCAATTCACGTGATTTCTTATTATATAGAAAAGGGTGTGATTAGATAATTAAATCAAGATTTGCAATATCCACTAAAATGGTATCATCTCATTTTTGGCAATGTCCAATCTATAGTGACCCCTGACCAATACCAACATTACGATTTCCTTTCTTGGACAATTCAGATCGACATACTTAATAAATATTACCAACAATTATTATTTGTCGAAATAGTATATCTAAATTTGCAACACCCGTTTGTCTTAAATTTATTTTATCCAAGCTACCAGCCTGAGTTTGTAACTTTGCCAACCCCATCTTTCAATTGTATTCTATAGAGAAGATACATAAAAGTTTACTTTTATGTTCTAATTTTCTCAATGCATGGTAAATTTCTTAATAATTTGTGAAAAATGCTGACTCCTATGAGTTTACTTGTTTTCCTTCAAATAATTCTATGAAAACATTTTCTCATAAATATGTATCGGGTGACGTAGATCTAGTTATTAGAGTCCAAACTTGCCACACATATTTAAAAACATCAGAAGTCAAAAGCACCATTCTTGCTTTCTGTTTTTAGTAATTGATTAGGGATGAAAATTTTGAATTTGTCATAACGTAATATTGTGGATTATATTTATGGAACGTTTGGTCTGGTCTGGTCACGAAATACTATATAGTTAGGAATTCTATATTTTTGAAAATTAATTTTTTTTTTGTTATTAAATTTCATGAAAAATTATATTTTCAGGTTTGGTGAATATATGACTATTTATGGGGAAAAAAAGATAAAAAATTTGATAAAAAATAAAACAAAAATCTTAAAAAATGAAAAAAAAAAAAGGATAAAAACTGAAAAAAAAAATACAAAAAACAAATATTTTAAACAAAGAGAAACAAAAACAAAAAAATTCTCAAAAAAAAGAAAATGATTAAAAAACTGAAAAAAAAAACTTTTAAAAAATGAAAAAGATGAAAAATTAACTTTAAAATATACAAAAAAACAAAATTTATTCTTAAAAATGGAAAAAGAATAAAATAAACAAAAGAAAAGAAACAAAATAAATTAGAAAAATAAATAAATAATAAGCGGCCAAAATAAATCCATGTATTCTTAAGAGAGGATTCCTGGATAAATTATTTACTCGGATATTCGTAATTTTGAAAATAAAATTTTATAACCTAAACCAAATATAAACATTAATTTATCATCCTAAATTTAATCGTAAATAAAATAAAACCGCGTACCAAAGTTTTATTGTTATTTTGGACTTATTCTAAAACATGGTTTATAAGCTATATAAAAAGTTATAATGAATGAAAGCTACTGGGGATGAGCCAGACCACTTTTATTTCTGCATATTTCTTTCTTCTCGACAAATATTTGTTGGTATCATATTTTTTGCACAGAAGGATGCAGACCGCTTCACCGTCATGATCACCATTCCAAAATCCATTGCAAATGTTATTAGTTCTGCAATTTTGGTAGATAATTTATGCTAAATTAATATTTTAATTAATTGTTCAGAAATTATTAAAGCTTATGCACCCAAATTTGATATTGTATGTTTTTCTCCGGTCTTATCGTGCCTCAGTAATTATAGTAAATACTAACATCATGTAGGGAAACCATATGTATTTTTTTTTTTTTACTTTCCGGCATAACGTACGGAATCCGACGTAAAGTTCGGAACTTTTGTGCACACTGTATTGCATGTATTTGGATCTACTGTCCCACAACTTTCACCATTTATAAATAAAAAGAATAATACGTTCCCGTAACTCAATTCACTGACCTTCTGTCATCCAGCCAGGGTCTTATATCTCTCATCGGTAACCACAAGAATCATTCGAATTCGGTGGAAGACCATATGTACTTGAGCAAATGATATGTACTAGAGCAAATGATACAAGTTATTTAAGGATATGTTATGCTGCCGAAAAATAGCATGAAAAGTACGGAACTAGTAAAAACTCAAAAAACTAGTGGGAGCCATATTATGTATCGGTCCAGAGGTAAGTGTGATAAAGACTTCAGATCTGGACAATCCTTCTCTTCTCCGACGTGACCTCACAAGAGACCGGAGCCTTCCACAACAAAGATTAAGGGACAACCAAAATTAGCTTCATATAGAACAACCCAATCTTTCGGGCTGACCCTGACTATATTTATATGTTATTTCTTCCGGGATGGTTGTTGGGAACGCGGTGTAACCGTGAGCCGAAATTTGTCCATGAGATGCGATATTGGATTGAGCCCATATGTCTTAAAAGGAATTACCATGTAAGACCTGAACCAATTCCAATGATCTACACGTCATGATCCTCACCTCCTACCCGATGTGGGACTAAATTATCAACTCCATTTTCACCCCCTTAAGGGCTCACCCGGAAATAAGATACAATCCAGCAATCTTCACCTTGGCTCGTTTCCGCTAGGCGAACACCGAGAAGATCCAACATATTGACATCTCGATCATGTTCAACCACAGAACCAAACCTGGCACGTTCATCCACACCACCATTGTGTGCCAACCATAACATCTTGTTCCACATTGGGTCCGTCAGACCCACCTTTGAAGCTAATTCGTGTAGTTGATGTGGAGAGCTCGTATAATTCATGAACGTTCAGCACCATCTGTCTCGAACCAATTAGAGTCGTCCAAATCAGTCCCTTAACCTTGGGCTCTGATACCACTTGTTGAGAACGCGGTGTTACCCTGAGTCGGAGTTGACCTATAAGGTACGATATTTGATTGGGCTTATATGTCTTAAAAAAGAATTCTCATGTAAGGTCTGAACCAATCTCAATTATCTATACCTCATGATCCACCTCCTACCCGATGTGAGACTAAATTACCAACTCCATTGTCACCCCCTTTGAGAGCTCATCCAAAAATGAGATACAATCCATCAGTGATTGTACCATATGCTACAATTATTGTTTTGTGATCTTTTATATATGCTCCTCCGAGTTTTGCCAAAAAAAAAAAAAAATTATAAATAAAATAAAATTACAGGTTCATCTAGTTTTCATCCCGTAGAAACTCAAGAAACTAGTGGAGGCAATATTTTACTAGTATTATTTATTTTAAAAAAAATAATCCAAACTAATAAATATAGTCTACATGACTACATTTATACTATTTTAATATTGACATGTCATAATATTATTTTAATTTCTATATTCTAGTGTCTAGGAAACAAATTTTTTTCTTTAGCTTGAAAATCTACCTTTTTTTTTTTTAGTTCCTAGAAACTAAAATGAAATTAAGATTCCAACCATCAAATTGTTTTCCGAAGCCAAACAAGTTCTAAATGTCTATCCATTGTGTAGGAAGCCTTATTTAACAAAAAGCAAACTCCAAAACTTGAGGAAGGTTAGAGAATTGCATGGCATCATATCATAATGTTCTCTGATGCGTAACAAGTAAACAAGAACTCATCTCTCATGGCAAAACCAAGATGACAGCTAGCACACAGCAACTTGCGAGCAAGATAATCATATCACATTTACAAATTATATTAGGATTATTTAGTTTTAGGGTCTCGTAAATTTACATTTAGGTTTTCATATTGTCCAGTCTTGAATGTTAGTTTGAACCGACAGTCCAAAATGAAAACCTAAATGTAAATTTCAAATATGAAATGATATCCAAAAACTGAAAATAAATTTCGAATATTATGGAGACCAAAACGAGATATAACTGTCAGCCCAAATCAGCCATCATGACGAAATCCAAATCCTCTTACAGAAATATGTAAATATAAATACAAATTTAGAATATTATAGGAGACTCTAAAACTAAATAAAAAATTAACATATATAACCCCACAAGTAACAATCATGGGATCACCCTCCCCTCTGTTAATTTCTTCTTGCTTTCTGAAAGTCATCATAGTCATCATAATAGAAGCCTCTTGCCTCACAATGAATAGTAGAATAGTAGAAGGTATTTAGATGTAAATTGGTCTACGTTTTATAATGACTTTGCAACTTTTATAGGCTTTGGAACTATGGACATAAGATATTCCAAGTATGAGCTACCTACCCTGACATTGCCCAACCCATTTTGTCAATTGTCTTCCTTAAGGTCTTATTCAGCTATTATGTGTATATATCTAGAATTTTACTTTTTTTACTTCTCTAATTTTCTCAATGTATTGGAAACTCTCTCTTTTTTAATGTTTGTTTAATTGTTTCTTCTTCGGAAGTGTCAAAAGTTTTAAACTTTCAAAGGAAAAGTTTTCTAACTTTATAAGTCAAGTTGTAGTTACCATAATCAATTCAACTATAAAAGCACGCTGGTCCAGAGTCTTTTTTTTTTTGCCCAGACAAAAATCAAAGGTTATCCCTCATAATATAATATAATATAATATATATATATATATATATATTGGTGTTAAGGGATGGCAGGTTCAGATCTTGTCCTTTGGGAGAAGAATCGAACTTATTAAAGCTGTAATTGCGGCGGTTGTTTTTTTTCTGGTTGGAGGCCATATTATGCTTCCCAGTGGCACGATAAAGAAGATCGAAAGTATGTGTGCGGCCTTCCTGTGAAAAAGAGGCATACATGTTGGAAATAGTTGTGTCGACCTAAAAAGGAGGGTGAAGTTGGGCTGAAATCTTTGGCCCTGCTCAGGGAAACTGCATACCTCAAACTGTTCTGAAGATTCATCAACGGGAAGTCTTTTTGAACGGACTGGGTCAAGAGGAGATACTTTCCGAAAGGGGACTTATGGTCGACGAGTAGCAACAACAACTTCTCGGTCACCGTTAAAGTGTTGTTGACGACGAGAAGCAGGGCTACAGATAAGTTGACTAGGGTAATATGCTCAGGGCCCAAACCAGCATTTGTCATGACCCTTGGATCAAGCACTCTAGCTTGATCGAGAGGAAGGGATGGCATATTTATGAGCTGATGGGTACTACGAAAATGGTGAGTAGCCCTATTCAGGAAGGTGAGCATTCGTCATTAAATTGGAAGTCTAAAAGAACTTGCTTTAACAACAAACTAAAGAAAGTACAAAGAAGTCATAGACAGACAATCTAAATATAATTTTTCGATTCTGGGACGTGACGATGGAGATCGAGTGCTGCAGTGACTCTTACTCCGTTGACGGTCCAATGCGGGAGTGAGTAAGCTCTTTTCTGTTCTCTCCTGTGCTTGTTGCTCGTCTCTCTTGTGTGGGTGTGCTACCCTGCAATTTATAGCCGCCAGACTGACGGGCTATAGATGTCGCATATGCCTCTGTTTAGTGGCCGCATGGGGGATCCTTTAACATAATGCGGTTGTGACTGGGCCGCATACTACGAACGTGCTACCACGTAGCCTTGGTTGGGATATACGGTTGATACAATCTCGGTGAAGGGGTGTAGTCATTATTGACCCATTATGTGCGTGACCTGGTCAGCTGGATACGTGGTCTGCAATAATTGCGTGAGGATCTCTTCGGTTGCAACGGAAAAGATCTTACAAGTTTGAAGGCCGCATAACTTCTTGGCCGCATAGTCGTCCTGGCCGCATATGTGTTCTCTTTTGGTCTTGGTCGAATGGACACTTCGGCCGCATGGCATTGTGGCCGCATACAAGCTCTGGTCTGGCTTTGGTTGAATGGACACTGTGGCCGCATGTTGACGAGGCCGCACGGAGTCATAGCCGCATGCAAGCTCTAGTCTAGCCTTGGTCGGATGGACACTCTGGCCGCATGATGACGAGACCGCATGGACATATAGCCGCATATGAATGGGCACGTGACGTGGCACGTCTGTCGAGGTCATCAATGAGTTGATGTGACCTTTTCTCTCTTTTTTTGAGTCGTCGTCTTCACGAATCTTAAAGCGTCTCAGTGGGACGAGTGATGTGTCAGAGTCTGACAGTCATCGAATGTTGTGTCATGGAGGTTTTTATGCGACCTCTTACTCTGAGGTTGTCCAGACCGCATGGAGGCTATTATGCGACTTCCATTTGGCTGCATAGATAATGCTCATATGCGTTTCTAAGGGGCATCTATGTTGCCTGCAGAATTTTATGCTTCTATAGTGAGTGGAAGCTAGAGGACCATTTAATCGAGGCGGCTCATGCGGAAGACATTCGTACTGTAGAGATTGATGGACAAGCGATGGAGGACTACTGGGTCTGGAAAGATATGGAGAGAGGCACATTCAGGTTTAGTACAGCCCTGAGCCAGATTTGGACCTATCATGAGGAGGTTGACCGGGCGGAGATGGTTACCAAAGGGACGGCAGTCAAGATGTCCATGTGCTTATACAAAATGATCAGGCATATACTTCTTACTCGAGACAGGCTGACCAGTTTTGGCATCCCCTGCGAGGATATGAAGTGTTGCTTATGCGAAAAACAGGATGAATCCATGGACCATTTGTTCCTCGCTTATGATGTTGCTTGGGATATTTTGAGCGCACAGAGGGCTAAGTTTGGACCAACCACTATGCACTGTAGAGATCTTGATGCGGTTTTGAACGACATCAAAGCACAAAAGGGCAACGGAGTGAGAGGTTACAGTCGACTCAGAATAATTTTTGGGACGGTGGTCTTGCATGTGTGGAGGGAACAAAATCGACGTATCTTTGAGGATCTTTTCCTCAGTATTTTTGATGTACAAAAAAATATAGATATTGACATAGATATCCTAAACTCTAAATGACCTATTTTGTAACCTGGAATATATCTTAGTTTGCAATCATCGTTTTATCTGTAACATTTACCTTCTTCGAAAAAAAATATAACTTTTTGGTGTCACTCAAAATTTTATGTCCTGCATGCGTAATTTTTTCATCTGTCATGGTCAGGATCGACCCTGCTACGAAGCACAAGAAACTAAGTTCCACAAGATACGATAATTATGTGGTAGATCGGGTTAGCTCACACGAACACCGAGTTAAAGAGCAAGAGAGGGCATCGGCATAAAGAGGACATGTAGTTCATGCAGCTCAAGTTAATCTCATAAATATAGATTTTTTTTGTTAATATTTCAAATTGAGAAAAAGTAAAATATCAGCTAATTTTCAGTAAAAAAAAATTAAAAAAATTATTATAGTTACAAAATGTTTTCTTTAATGATATAGCGCAGGAGTAATTTGAAAACATAAAGAGGTGAGAACCTTACTCCCCTCCAGTTGGTATGCTTTGTGCTTCTGGGTAATGATAGTAAAAAGTAGTAACATCATGTAGGGAGACCATGCATGCACTTATGCTAAAGATGATGTAACTTTACTCTCTCTCTCTCTATATCCATAGTTAGCCTTGTTAACGAAGAAGCAAACCCAACAAGAGGAGCATGGGATCACATCATAATGTTGTTTGATGTGTAAAAAGTACAACAACTCCTGATGACAAAACCAAGATGACTATTAGTTAGTGATAGTTTAAGAAATGGAATAGATCAGATCAGATCAGATCAGATCAGATCAGATCGTATGTAATTTTATTGTTGGTACTTCTTATTGGGAGTCCTAGAAGTACGAGGAGGCTGTCATCATTTCTGAGTAGTAGTAGCCATGTCTGAGGAGTTACAAGTTTTTGGAGCATACATATACAAGGTATCTTATACCTTTACCCACTAGCGTGTCCTATAATTAGCTGCAAGTGGATGTACAAGATCAAGACTTTGGTTGATGGTACCATTGATAGATACAACGTCAGATTGTATAGTTGTCTATTGATCTAGCTATTGTTTTTGTGTGTGTCAGGCTATATGGATGTGAAGAATACATTTCTTGATGGTGATTTATTTGAGAATGTCTAGATGACTCTCATCTTGGTTTACCTTATTTTGTTATCTAGTTTTGCGTTCCACAATGTCTTGTATGACCTCAAGCAAGCACCTCGTGTATGGCTTTTCAAATGTACTTCTTCTATTCATGTCGATGGCTCTTCTACAAGTTCTTATAACCCCAGTTCCATTCGTACGTCCTTTTGGGAGACTACTTATACTCTATGTTGATGATACGATAATTACTGGTGGTAATTTTGAGCACATTTATGCAACTCAAACAACACTTGCATACTCAGTCTGAGATGAAGAATCTTGGTCATATATTCTACTTTCTTGGTTTGGAGGTTGTTCATTCTCCTCGAGAGTACCTTCTCTTAGAACATAAGTTCATTGGTGAGATACTAGATAGGGCATAGCTTAGTGACACTCGCACGACGCCTACACCTCTTGAGTTAAATTTCAAGATGTATTCTAATGATGGAGATAGACTTCCGGATATCCATCTCGGTACAGACAGTTAGTTGGCATGTTGGTTTATCCTACTATCAACACGCCGTCATGATATTTCTTATGTTGTACATGTTGTCATTCAGTTTGTTTTGCACCATCTATTGTGCACTATGCTACTATGTTGTGGATTCTTGGACACTTCATCCTTGGATCTTCGTGCTTATTTTGATGTTGATTGGTCTTGTGATGTTATTGATTCGATATTGTATTATGTGTTGTGGTTTTTTGATTACTTGGAAATCAAATAAGCAATATGTGGTTTCCAAATCTAGTGCTAAGAATGATTATCGGGCTATGGGTACTACTGCTGCTCAGATCACTTGGCTTTGTTGGCTTATTATTATTATGAATCTTTCTATTTCTGGTCTTATTTCTATATAATGTGATAATACTAGTGTTGTTCAGATTGCCTGCTATCCTGTAATTTACAAAAGCATGAAACACATAGAGGTTAATTGTCAGTATGTTCGACATTAGTATGTCGTTGGGATTGTCTCGCTATCGCATGTTACTCTCATATATATATATATATATATATATATATATATATATATATATATATATATATATATATATTGCGAACTTATTCACGAAGGCATATACAGTTAAGAGGCACTCCTTCCTATTGGGTAAACTTTCGATGGTAGATCCTAGTGAATTTGAGGAGACATGTTAGTTAGTTGATTGTTATTTGTAGTTGTTTTTTGTTTGTACTTCCCTCTTATCAAAATCATATTCTACCATTATTTGTTTAAGAGAGGAGAGAGAGGGACCAAGAAGCTATAGTTATATTTTCACAAAAGTTTAGGGGGCCAATGTACTAAGTATTTCAAAAATCATAGAAGTTATACTATAAAATTTCAAATTTGGGAGGGGTAGGGGTAGGGGGATGTCATGTCTCTCTCCTCACCTGGTCGAATAGTATTTTGCATCATATAAAGTATAGGCAATTTACGTTAACTATTCATATATTTTATGCTTATTACACTAACTATTCTATTTTAAAAATAATTACACGGACCACCCCTCTATTTTATATTTTCTATAAAGAGTTATAACACTATCTGACCTTATTTCTAAAATAAAATATAAAGCAGAATGGTGGTCCATGTAATTATTTTTAAAATATGAATGGTTTTTGTAATATCCATGAAATATAGGCTGGTTAATGTATTTATTTCTATAAAGTAAGCTGCATAAAGAATTGACAAAAAAAATTACGACTATTTGCTGATTTAATTTGATGTTAACAAAAAAAATGGTCATACAATCTATTTGACACGCTACGCAATTTAAGCTCCAACAACCAAGTACCTCCAATATTCCCTAGAATATTGGTATACTTGATTAGATATATATATCCTATACTAGAGGGCTCAAGTACATAAAATAGACAATCGTGAACCGTCACAACTAATTTCTTTTTTAGCTTAATTAGCTCAAGAAACCTTCTGATTAAATAATCAAACTAGTTTTGCAATCTAGGGACTAGTACTATTTAACTCTCAAGTAAGTATTGTAATCTGCAGTCCTGTCAACATGATAATATCAAATATTAAATATGCATTGTTAACTAATTACTAATCTAGTGTGCATTCGAAAACTGAGCTTATTAAGGTTTGGACAGTGGTTAATGCAGAATAATCTAAGATAGTTAGCATCGGTTTTATCAAAAATAAATTAACGGAAGGCGAAGACAAAGACAGAGACGTCAACAATTAATGGCCAGAATTAGATCAAATTCTTGGCCATCCAGTACATATGAAAGCATGCTTTCTTTAACTTGAGAGTACTATTGAATGGTCACTGTAAATTTGTACTCTTCTCTTCACTTCACTTGGTTTGAATGAGCTTAATTAAGCATGCATGTTATATATCCTTACTTGTTGATGAGAAAAGGACTGGCATATATGCAAGTGAGATCTTGTACATCGTACATTTGTTTACTAGTGATTGTTTGTCATTGAAATTGAGTTTGGAAAAAATTTCGTTTAACAACAAACAAAAAAGTACAAAAAAAATTCTAGACAGAAATTATAAATACAATATTTTTTAATTTGGATAATGTGACGATGGAGATCGGGTACTACAGCGACTTTTTTACTTCGTTGAGGACCTGACGAGTGAATGAGGGATGCTCGCTTCTCCTCTTCTCTTTCTCTTGAACTTGTGTGCACGTACGTAGTTCGCTTGGAGGGGTATAGTCTCTGAAGCAGAAAAAGCCAGCCAGCCCTTTGAACATCTAAGTTGTTCCTATTTATAGCCACAATATTGATAGGCTATAGGTGCCGCATGTGCTTCTGTTTGGTGGCCGCAAGGGAGCTCCATCAACAGAATGCGGTTGCAACTGTAGGTGCATATGATGGGAAGGTTGCCACGTGTTCTTCATCCTTAACAGGATGTAGTTGGGTCTAGGTTGAGCTGCCACTTGGACGTTTGTTGGGATTTGATGTTGTTGAGGATCTAGGTGGTTCTCGTCTTTTGTTTGTGTGACTTGGTCAGCTTGACATGTGGCTCGCATTTAGTTGGAGAGAATCACTTCAGTCGCAACAAAAAGATTTTGTCTCAGGGAACTCTGCCATGTTGGACGCATAGGGTCAGAGACGCATGAAACACATAAGGCCAGAGACGCATGAAACGCATGAAGCATGTGACGCATGGGGCCAGAGTCGCATGGAACGCATAGAGTCTGGAATACATGGGACCAGAGACGCATGAAACTCATGGAGTCTGAGACGCATGGAATTTCGTACACGTGGCGCTGCAAGCTTGTCAGAAGTCAATATTAGTCTGACGAGAGCTTTTTGTCGCTTAGTGTGCTCACATCTTTCGAGGCATCCAGAAAATCTTTTTTGTCAAGATTCTGTGTCAGACATAATCTTTGTGTCTGGCCTCTATGCGGCCAATATTTGGGACGTATTGATGCTGCTTTTTCTTGGTCGAATGGTCATTCTGCAGCCTGATTTCTTCTTAGTCGATCTTGGGGCGCATGGTGGTTGGACGTATGGATCTATATTTTTTATATTTCTATAAGATCCCCTTCAAAGTTTTCAAACTGATAAGTTTAGAATACTTTGAATAAGAAGCATGGAGGAGAGGACTTTGGGCCGCATGGATGGCGAGCCGCATGGACGAGTCTTTGCCAGGCTGTCAAATCTCTATTTAATGGAGGATTTGGCTCAATCCTTGAGTGGATCTTCTTGTATTTGTCATTTTATATGTTGTGGAATTTGGATATTGTGCTAGAGGTAATATGGACGTAGTACAACACCGTAGTTTGTTAAGGACATTCCACTGGGGGATCTTTGGTGGACCTATTACCTTTTGCGCACTTTGGTGCAAGTAATAAGTTCGAAGCAAAAAATCCTATCAGAGGTGATATGGACGTGATAGGTTTTGTAGACCCATTACTTCTTGCGCACCTGAATGCAAATAATAGATTAGACACTACCAAAATAAGTTAAATTAACGACGAAATTAGCGACTCTGTAATATAACGTCGCTAATATTTTTACAATTAGCGACGTATTTAAAAGACATTACAATACGTCGCTATTAGCGACATTCAGCGACGTTTAGCGACTACATTTAATATTATGAAATCTGACATCGCTAACGAGTCGGTAAACGTCGCTATATTATTAATAATAGCGACGTTTAGCGACGCCAAACGTTATATGTCGTAGTATATTAAAATTTTGGCGACATATAGCGACATATAGTGTTGACTCCGCTAAATCATTCATATAGAGTTCTGCTGATCAGTTCGACTTTTCATTTCTTTCCCCCAAATTTTCCATTCCTGCATGCCCCCTCCCCCATCGTTTCTGTTGACTGCCTCAGAGCTACCGACGAGCCACCCGCCACGGATACCCCTACTTCGACGCCCCACCGTCGAGCCCCGGGTGATCCCGCCTCTGAGCCCCCCCCCCCCCCGCGCGACACCCAGACACGGATTCTCCCCCTCCGACGCGGTTGCTCCCCTCCGACGTGGTCCTTCTCCATCGACCCCTCCCTTAGGCGCTCCTCCTCCCTTCCTCCGGCTCCCCTCCTCCTCACTCAGTGAGCTCCTCTCTCTTGTCTCTGTCTCTCTAGGGTTTTCAAGGACACACACTGACAAGACATGACATACACACACACACACTGTCACGGACAGGGGGACTTGGACACGGACACAAGGATACGACACACACACACACACTGAGATGGTGTTGTGTGTGGATTTGGATTGGGGGTTGTGTGTGAAAATTGGACACGGACACACAGACACACACACACTAAGATGGTATTGTGGGTTGAACTCGGACACGGACACACACACACATGGACACACACACTAAGATGATGTTGTATGTGGAATTGGATTGGGGGTTGTGTGTGGAACTCGGACACACACACACGGACACACACACACTGAGATGGTGTTGTTGGTGGAACTCGGACACAAACACGGACACACGGACACATATACACACACACTGAGATAGTGTTCTCTACACTATTCGATATGACACAGACACAGGTAAACCCTAACCCTATCTAACCCTATCTGACATGACATAGACACAGACACACACATAGACACATAAACAATATGACACAGACGCTAACACGCACACACACAGACATGTTACATGTGATAGATAACTTTTAAATTTTTGGTATCGAAAAGCAATTAATTATGATTATTTGTATTATTCCTATGAGTATCGGTATTGGCGGTGTCGATTCTATTGATGGTTTCTGATCGGAGTATAAAAAATTTTGTTATCAAAAAGTAATTAATTATTAATAAATTATTGATATTTTATAAAATATATTTTATACATTTAGGTTATACCATTTGATCATTTCATTCCTAGTAGTTGTGTCCGAACGACATTTTTAGCGACTCGAATACCAAACGTGGATAGAACTCACACACACACACACACACACACACACACTAACCCTACCCTATATATCGGTAAGTGTGTTGTGTGTGGAATTAGATTAGGGGTTAGTATTAAGTATAGTATTTGTGCGTGTGACTTGAGATTGAATACGTGACATCACACATATCCTTTATTAGTGTTCACATGTGTATTCATCTTTGCATCCATTTGGATAATATACTTAAACGATGTCTATTCATCTTTTCAAAAGTATCTAGAAATGGATATAAATTACTACCTGCGTTATCGTTCATGGATGTACAACCGTCATCCTGATGACATGTGCGGTGTGCGGGATAAATTCATAAAGGGGATAAAACAATTCCTGCAGTTCGCCAAGGCGTTCCCTCAGTATATGGACGGTACCAAAATTAAGTGTTTGTGTGTGATATATCGTACTTGAAATATCACTCAAAAGTGGATGTAACATATCATTTATACTCGGTGGGTTTCATGTCGAATTATTATCAGTGGACCTCACACGGAGAACTTTTGCCTTTAGCATTAGAGCCGGAGCCTTATATGGAGCCGTATATGGGTGTCCATGACCACGCTAATTACGACAACGGGTGCATGAACATAATTTTCGATGCTGTCGAGCCTAGTTTCGATTCGGACAATCATGATACAGCTGATGAGGCACCGAATGACAATATTGCAAAGTTCATAGTATTACTTGAGAATGTAAGAACTCTATTATATCCTGGTTGTGAGGATCATTCACCGTTGGAGGTGGTTACAAGACTGTTGAGCATCAAGTCTGATTTTAACATGTCACAAGAATGCTACGACCGACTGATGGAGTTGATTATAGAGATCTTGCCGGCGGGTGTTAAGTTACCTAAAGACTTTTACCAGTCTAAAAGGATGGTGAGATCGCTCTGGATGGAATACGAGAAAATTTATGCATGTCGCAATGGGTGAGTGTTGTACTACAAAGACGACAAGGATGAAGATATGTGTAGATTTTGTAGTGCTGATCGCTATAAGGCAACTGGTATAGGAAGGTATGTCGGTGCAAGAAAGCCGACTGATTCCATGCACTACTTGCCTTTAATGTCGCGGTTGCAGAGGTTGTTTATAGTGAAGGAGACTGCCAAAAACATGAGTTGGCACAGACGAGAATAAATTGAAGGAGTGTTCGATCACCCATCTGATGGAGAAGCATAGAAGCACTTCGATCGAGAGTATCCTAATTTTTCTTTGGATTCGCGTAATGTAAGATTGGGGCTCTCCTCCGACCATTTTACCCCATTTGGACTTTCGGGCTCTCAGTATTTGTGTTGGCCTATGATCGTCACCTCATACAACCTACCGCATTGGATGTGCATGAAGACTCCGTTTATGTTCTTAACCGTCATTATTCTTGGTCCGAACAATCTGAAGAGGAATATCGATGTGCACTTGCAACCGTTGATAGATGAGTTGAATTAGCTGTGCAAAGTAGGCGCCAACACGTATGATATTTCAAAAAAGCAGAATTTTTAGATGATGGCAGCACTTATGTGGACCATCAATGACTTTTCGGCTTATGGCATTTTATCAGTATGTAGTACTCATGGTCGTCTCTCGTGTTCGTATTGTATGGACTGCACTAAGGCTTTTCATTTGAAATACAGAAGAAAATTGTGGTTCTTCGATTGTCGACAATTTCTGCCGTCGGATCATCCGTTCCAGAGGAACATGAATGCATTTCATATCGGCGTTATGGAGAAGGCAAATCCACCACCAAGGTGGCCCAGAGACACGATATGGGAAGAGGTTAAAGATTTACCAAGGGCGATCGAAGAGCCTACTAAGGGGTACAAGTGCGATGGATTTGGTCACACTCATAACTAGACGAAGAGGAGCATATTTCGGGATCTACCATATTAGAGCACCAATCTTATCAGACATAACCTAAATGTCATACATATCGAGAAGAATGTATTTGACAACATAATTAATACTGTGATGGATGTAAAAGGGAAGACGAAAGACAATTACAATGCCAGGTTAGACTTGGAAGAAATATGTAGACGCCCTGCGTTGTATTTATAGAGGAAGGAAATGGGAAGTATAAGAAGCCTAAGGCAATTTTTTTACTGGACAAGGAGGATAAAAGAAGAATTTGTAGGCAGATTCATGGGCTAAAATTTTTAGACGGGTATGTGTCGAATCTGAGAAGATGCGTTGACCCGAAGGAGAACAAACTGATAGGTATGAAGATCAACGACTGTCACGTATTCATAGAGAGGTTAATTCCAATTGTATTTCGAGAATTCTTACCGCGGGTAGTTTGGGATCCATTCATTGAGCTTAGCATATTCTTTAAGGATCTTTGTTCTATAAAGTTGATCGTCGGTCATCTAGAAAAGCAAGAGAAGAACAATACGGTAACATTGTACAAGCTTGAAAGAGTGTTCCCTCCTGGATTCTTTGACTCCATGGAATATTTGTCAATTCATCTTTCTTACGAGGCACATGTTGGTAGGCCTGTCGGTTATCGGTGGATGTACCCGTTCGAGTGTCAACTGAACTACCTAAAGAGAAAGGTGAAAAATAAGGCACGGGTCAAGGGTTCTATTTGTGAAGCATACGTTCTTGAGGAGATTACAAACTTTTGCTCGATGTATTTCAAGACGTATGTTGCAACTAATAGAACAAGAGTTCCCAGAATTGACGACGAATATCATGAATCTAATTATGCAATACTGAAAGCATCCAATGCTTTCGGTAAGCCTTCGGGCAAAATGAATAAGAGATATCTGAATGACCACAAGCTAAGGGCTGCTCAGTTGTATATATTACTCAACTACGACGAGGATAAAATGGAGAAGCTAGAGGGGTAAGTAATTAATACGTTAATGTTTAAGCCATCTTAATGTAATAGTATACACTAATATTGTTACACTAATCGGGCGATATTTTGTTATTTTTTAGCATATTTAATGATGAGGTGAGGTCGATGAGACCATACATAACAGATGAAGAAGTAGAACAGAAAATGAGACTTCATTTCCCTTCTTGGTTGAGTACATATGTAAGGATCTTTTTGTGTATGCACTATGCATAATAATTAACATAACGTTGAACTTAATATCATTTTCTTGGTATTTAGGTCGATCGTCTCCACACAACACTCGAGAATGAGTCTATTAGAACTCTAGCCAAGGGACGAATTTATGTCGTCAAAATCTGGCCAAGCTACTGTGTGAATGAGTTTAGGTTCAAGTCAACAAAAGCCCCGATATATACATCTTCTTGGATCTCGATTCTACAAAAAATACTTGTTTGTGTATCAGATCTTCGAGCTATAAAGATGTCAATCAAGGCAATAATTTATATGGCGTCTTACGGGAGATTGTGGAGTTGACATATAATTATGGAACAGAACCTACTAAGATCATGTTATTCAGGTGTGATTGGTTTGATCCGATCCAAGATCAAGGTTTGAAAATAGACAAGCATGATCTTGTGGATATAAACTACCGGCGTCGATATCAAGGCTATGCACCATTTGTCATATCAAGTCCGGCTTTGCTCGTGTACTTCACAACTTATTCTAAACGGGAAACAACGAGGTCGGACTGGTAGGCAGTATGCAAGACGAAAGCTAAATATACCTTTGACGTTAACTAAATAGCTTATCAGAAGGATAAGCTACCTATTGTAACAAATATTGTATATGTGGACTCAACGGAAGTTCCTTATTACACGTCTAATCATATGGAAGAGGTAGAATTATCCGAAGAGGAAGAATAAGTAGATGAAAGTGAAGATGAAGATAAGGAGGAAGAGGAAAAGGAGGACGAGGAAAACGAAGAAGATAAATTTTCAGAAAAAGGATTAAAAATAAAATAAAATCCATTTAAAACTCTAGCAATGTACTGTATTTTTAATGTAGAATATAACATCTATTTTAACTGTATGGATACATATATTTATATCTATTATAAATTATATTATTTGTTTCCATCTATCTTAACAGTATGGATAATTTTATTTTGTATTTATTGTGTGACTGCTATATTTTATATACTTTTGTGATATTTCTTACCCAGGAAATTCAACGGAGGGTTGCTCCGGGTCTGTCTATTTTGTTATAAGTCTGTGTATTTGTTTTATCATCATATGTTATTATCAGTTATGATAGGACGGCGAGGATTATACAGAGGTAGATCCTCTAGACGGAGTGCTCCTCCAGTACAGGCTACTAGTTTCGGATTCTCGTCATGGAGTACTCCAGTGTACCGACCACTCACATCTTCGACTACATCGACGGTACGTGATAGTACTCATGGGACCAACAGTTCTATGCCTGAGACTATTCCCTTGTCCAGTCTTTCTCCTGCCGACGGCACCATGGAGACAGAGGAGCAGATGGAGGAGGTCGAACCGACTTCGTCTGCGCATGATTAGAGCAATCCTCCATGCGCACCTCTGGGCGAGACGATGATGGAGATTTGTGCGACGGGCCTAGAAAGTAAGTTAAATAGTTAAAAAATTTCAAATAATTATATCTATATATTCATGAATTTAATTATCATTGTATAAATATCCTCCCTCGACAGTACAGAGAGCACTGGGGCATTTTCTGAGGCAGAACTATGGTGGGCCTTGGATCAACTACTCAGATGCTCCTGAAGATAGAAAGGCATTTTGGTTTGCCTACTTCAAGGTAAAAATATATGTACTTTTAATATCAATGATCATTTATGAATATTATGTAACTCTCTATTTTACTTCTTGTAGAAAATCTATTTCTATCCACTACACAGGGCTGAGAAGATCGAGAAGCAGTTTTCTGCCGTCGCCGCAAAGCTAATCCGTGATGCGATCAACGACCAAAAGGTCCGTGATCGTGATGGAGAATTAATCCACGGTTGGATCATGCCTGAGCAGTAGACTGCAATAAAGGCGAGATTCGACGAACCCAAGTATAAGGAACGGTCGAAGAAGGGAAAGACGGTTAGGTCGAAGGCAAGAAAGTGGTGTGGTAGCTCGATTCCCATGACAGAACATTTTAGTCGTCTGGTATATATTCTATTAAATATATATTATTTTAATGCAAGTAGGATACGATATTTAATTTTAATAATAAATAATATAATTTTTAGTAGGTACAAAGGGGTGAGAATGCCAACATGGTGACAGTCTTCCTGGCCACCCATCGGAAGGGCGGAAAGCTTATCGATGAGAATGCCACGCAGACCTATGCACGTTTTACTATCATGTGTTAGTTTTAATATAACTTAGAAAATATGCAAATAGATATCTATATAGTTAGCAATAAGTAACTTAGACGTTAGCAACCACTTTTCTAGGACGAGTATCTTAAACTACGTGAACGGACGACTGCTAATGCACCTACAGAGGGAGGGGCTGGTACTTTCTCGCAGCCCTCTACAGCTCCATCAACGGACAAGCTCTGGATGACCGTCGTTGGTGGTCTTTATAGGGGTACGTACTTCGGTACGCGATCCTACGATGCCTATATTGCGATGCAGTCATCCAAGGCCCCCTCTGTCAGTGTTCATTCCTTGCAGCCTTCGCAGGCGTCGGCATGAGCCCAGGAGAGTGTTGACCGTCAGATTGCAGACCTGCGTGATGAGTTTCTACGAAGGATTATGGAGCGGCCACAGTCTGCGCCATAGACGGACGATGCGACAATCATCGCACATTTTGATTCGCTCGAGCATAGCCTTATGGAGCTCGGTACTCTGAGCCATACGACAGAGCATGGCCTTATGGAGCTCAGGACTTTGGGCCAGACGACAGAGCGCAGCATTACAACTCTGACCGCGTCTACAGAGCGCAGACAGACGGAGCTGGAGGGGTCACATACGTCCATGAGTGACTCACTTGCGAGGATCCATGTGACGCAAGATTTGTTGAGCCAGTCAGTGGCAGAGAATACTTCAAGGGTGGTATCTGCCATAGATTTATACAATGCTCGACTTCTAACATTGGAACAGATACGTCATCCTGGTCCGCCGGCATCAACACTGCCTCCATCACTGCCTCCTCCATCGGCATCGGTGACGCTTTCACAGGAGTAGTATGAGTTCCTTCTATCCCAGATGTGCGGCGGTGCTCCTCCTCATTAGTAGTAGTCCTTGTTTGGACAGGTTTTAGTATGTTTGTATGTATTGGCCCATTCTTGGGTCTTTGATGTATTTATTTCATACTTTTTATTATATTCTGAGATGCATGTGACACTTATTTTAAATTTATTTATCTACTTCTTGAGACGTATTTAGTGTAATATAACTTTGTAGATTTTTTATGTGAGTTTAGTTTATTATTCATATTAACTGTACACCAAAATTTCTCGGTGTTGAGTGTTCCACCAAAGAAGTCGACAAATCCAGAGAATTCAACGGAGGGTTGCTCCGGGTCTATTTATATAAACTTTGATTTTATAACTCCAGGTAGGATTTTGTTAGAAAATATTTTACAAACTGCATTCTATTTTTAAATTTTTTTTTTAATTTAGTGATGGTTGCGACGTTCAGCGACGTACATTTACGTCGCTAAAAAGTATCAGAACGTCGCTACCTGATACCAAGGACATCGCTAGTATGTCGATAAACGTCACTAACATGCTGATATGGCAAAACTTGCCATGTCAGCATTGCTGTAGCAAAATATCGCTCATAATATCCCTAATGTAGTGACGTTTTGTGACCAAATATTACATCGCCATTTAACGATGATATGTTGCTAATCGTCGTATATTCTGTGACCTCGTTTTGTCACAAATATACGTCGCTACAGCGACGACTAGCGATATTTTTGTTGTCAGCGACCATGAAATATGCGACACTATAATTACGTCGCTAAATTATTTTAGCGACGTTAGTTTACCTATTAGCGACGTTTTTAGGTATAAACCCCCTCTCCCAAAAATAGGTATTTGGTGGGTATTTTGTATTTTTTGTATTTGTTTTGGACTTTCTTTTAAACAATTAAAATCCAATAATTTTATTAGGATACTTCACCGTGGTTTGGACATTAATAATATATGATGGCCCCAAAATCTATATCATCCTTCATAGGAAGTAGCCTATACAGGAGACACTACTTGTAGGATCTTTTCGTGGAACGAAAATTCGATCCCTTGGCATTAGTATGACATTGGTGTAACGACCGTAGATTATGTGTTAAATAATTAGATGATTTATTTATATAATTTATTTGTGGTTATTTTTTAATTCTAACTTTTTTACAATTAGCATCCCATAATTTTACATGCCAAGTTAGTTATTTTTCCTTTTTATAGAGTGCACATTATTTACAATTAACTATTTTGTGGATAACCATTTAATTAATTACTTAGTTAATTAGATAATATAATTATTTGACTTATATAACTAAATAAATGTCTAATTATTAATTATAAAATATTTCATAAAATATTTTGGTGTGGTATTTTGTTAAAACTTTAAAAAATAATTTTTCTAGAATTTATTTTGGGTGAAAATACTATTTTTGAATTTTTTTTAACCTCATATATATATATATATATATATATATATATATATATATATATATATATATATATATATATATATATATATGTTAATAATAAGAAGAAGAATAATAAGTAATAGTAGTAATAATAATAAATAAGAAAAAGGAAAAGAAAAGAAAAGAAAAGAAAAGAGAAAAAAAGGAAAAGAAAAGAAAAGAAGAGAAAAAGATATTATATAATACTTAAAACTCTAAAACTTAAACTACTAAACCAATTCCTATTGCTACTAACATCCCAATTCCCTAAACCCCAAATACAGCAGCCCTGGGTAGCCTCCCTCTCCTCTCTCTCTCTCTCTCTCTCTCTCTCTCTCTCTCTCTATATATATATATATATATATATATATATATATATATATATATATATATATATATATATATATATATATTTATTTATTTATTTCATACATAAACTCAAAACCCTAACCCAACCATCCACCATTACCCAAACCCTAACCCTAGCTCTACCCCGATGACCCACTGCCGGCAACCCCCTCCCCTCAATATCGCCCCCGCAGCCCGCCGTCCGGCCGCAGTCCCCGCTTGTGCGCGCCGCACATGCGCACAGTCCAAATTTGGACCCATCTTCACGGTATGTTATCTCCCTCATCTGTGATCCTTTTTGCGTACGGTTTGTTCGTGTACATTCATAACCTAACCCTTTAGGATTTTCATTCAAGCGGCACGAGTTTTTGTGTCACGCTCCAGTCCTAAAATACGTAGGACTAGGATACGTAACCATGCCAGCCGCCCGTATATATGGCAACTCCAATATATGGAAACCATATATACGTGCGTACGCTGTATAATGAACAATAGTTCACCAGTGGTATAACTAATCACAAGTCACAGGGTAATATCTAAATCTCATCCACAGAAATCAAATAAATATGAATAATCAATAACCATGTAACTAGAACTCAAAATAAAGTACCTAAAGAATGACAGTCGGATGGAAACAAATCCACTGCCGAAATAGAATATAAAAGGAACCAGATACACACCATATAAGAACAACATCTGACCATCACGAGGCTCGAAGAGAAGACTTTCTCGGAATAACCGTAACATGTCCGGATCTGTGCTCCTGCGAATACTCAAGAAAATATACACCTGGCAGGGGACCAGGTCCTCAGAGGGACATAGCAAGATACATAAAAATGACATGCCATAATATAAATACTGAATAAATAAATGGGGTGTGCTAACCATCTAAGTGAATGCAATCGAAGACCTTGTAGTACGCATAGGAAAGTGTAGGCTAGACATATGCTGACGTAATTCACCAATCGTCATAACTGGCTAGTATATGTGTCATATGCCCCCAGACTCATGGGCACTCTGCAATCGTCCATCTCCGAGGAGCATGGAACGAAGGATATAACATCACGGAGAGGGTGTCCCACACGCCTACTAGATGTCTTCCCCGCCCAATATAGATGTACAAGTCGTGAAAACGACGTGGACACCTCCTACTATGATGCAAGTCTCAATAAAATAACCAACTAAGCTGAATACCGTTACACGTGTTGCTCACACTGATGGCCAGTCGCGCATGAGGCACGTGTCCCTACATGAACTCACTCTGTGACGTGTAATGATACGTGTCAAGGCCTGGGAAGTTATATCAATAACTTCACAACTTTAGGTGGGTCTACTAGACACTAAGTCAGATACTACTCCTAACGTCAACGCCTTCGTTGACTGCACCCGAGTCTGCTCGGACGCGCACATTTATATAATAAATAAACATGTAACTAATAATAACTGAATTTAAACAGTACAACAAGGCAAGGTATACTTGCCTGGCAAGAGAGCTGTAAATGTAATATCCAGATGTCAAATACCAAGTGTCGGAAACTATAGCCTCAGAAAGAAAGTCTCCGGATGCTGAAATAAATATTACTAACAGTCTCAGAAAATATCAAATAGCTAGAAACGCCTGTCCTTAAGTCCAATTTGGACACAGGGACAAAAATAACAGTTTTCGGTCAAAGCAGGGTCCACATGTGGGCCCACTTTGCACCAAAAAATGTGTCAGGGTCAAAGGTCTCAAAATTCGCCAAACTTAGTGTCCACAAGTCCAGAACGATGATACGAACCCAACGGAACTTCCAGAATTGGATTCCGATGAGCCGATCACAAAATCGCCCGTCAAGTGGAGCCTTATAGGGCCCACGATACGCGATTTTATCAACGTTCTCAGAATCGAACCAAACTTGGATCACAGGACCAACGTATCGCTACGAGTCCGATGGCGCAAGTTTTGTCTCGATCCGACGTGTGTACACAAAGTTGCAGCGTATTCCAGAACTGACGGATACGGGGCGGTGTCGGCGGATACGCGTTGATTTCGGTGTGCACGCACATCCAAATCAACTTTTCCGAATTCCTACACGTCCGTATCAACGTCGCGCACGTTTTGGTAAAGACCGCGTGCGACCAAGTCGTCCCGTTTGGCAGGGCGTACCCAGTTCCGGGGTGAATCGGGTTATTGTTTTTCCTGTATTTGGATCGTGGTTCGCGATAGCCGCAGGACGCGATGCTCCGAGCGGGTTACACGGACACCGAGATGGTTACATAGTCTACACGACGCAACTGACGGAATTGAAATCAGAATTACTAGTAGAAAGATATGAGTACCTGAACAGGGCTCCAGAAACTTGCGTTTCTCGTGTCCGACATGTGTCCGACACGTGTCAGGGTCAGGGACGACTGTGTCAGTGTCCTCCCTAGGGCATCTGAACGCTGCCGGAGTCGACTGGCCTCGACGACGAGCTGCTCGGCTGAGTCGGCCGAAGCCGGAGCGGCTAGGAGGGGCTGACCGGAGTCGACTGGGAGGAGAGGAGAGGTGGTGGTGGCGTTGGTGCTGGTGGTGGAGGATGGTGGTGGCGGCGGACTGTGATGGGGGTTGCGGTGGTGGTGGAGAAGAAGTGGAGGAGGAGAAAGGCGGACGGAGGTCGGGGGTCGGCTCGCCGGCGGGTTCGGCTCCAGCCTGGAGGGGATGAGGAGAGGAAGAGGGAGAGAGGAGAGAGGGAGCGGCGGGAAGGAGGAAAGGAGGAGGAGAAGGAGGAGATGGCCAGCGGGGGGCTCCGGCGAGGCGGAGCGGCTCCGGCGGCGGGGGTCGGCTGCCGCTCCAGCGAGGGGGGGGTCGGCTGCGGCCTGGGGGGGGATTTGGATTTTGATTTTTATTTCCTTTTTTTCTTTTTATTTATAAAGAAATATAATAGATATTTTAATAAAATATCTTAAGATATTTTTGGGATATTTGTAGGATATTTCTGGGATATTTCCGAGATATTTTCGGGATTCTTTTCGGGTGGGTCCCGTCTCCAAATGGACGGCGCAGGTTCACCGGCCAGTGAGGGGGTGACACCTCGCACTACAATTTGCAGGAAAGTCCCTGTAATTTCATAAATTACGTAAAGTCCTAATTTTAGAAAATTGCACAATTACGAAATTGTCTGGAAAATATCTGATTCCTAAAAATGCTAAAATTCACATAATTGAAGGAAATTGCTATGTGAGGGCCCTGGGGGAATGGGGGTGAGTCTGGGCAGGAACTGGCCTGGTTTTCTGGGTGATACGGGTCATCGTATTTATTTATAAATAAATACTGCGCACGGTGTTCTCTAATTATTTAGAGGCAGGTAGGGTCATAATTTTCCTACGGTGTCAATACACTAAATGTATTATACTCAGTGTAAAAAATTAACGTATTTTTGTTTGGACAAAACAGGTGCATGTTGGGCCTCAAATCCCTAGGGGTACAGAGATGGGTAAAGAGCAGGAAATAAAATAGGAAATAAATACGGCTTTTGTAACGATATTTGTGCGTCTCAAACGAGGCTCATTTTAGCACATGTGTGAGTTGCACAAAGTTCAGAAAAATAGTCTGGTATGTCTAGGACAGGTATGTGAACTTTGTTCAGGGATAACAATCAAGGTAAAGCTCCAAATAATTTGGTGATGGACTGGTGCACAAGTCAATAGGAGAATATATTAAAATATTGCCATAAATCCTAAATTGTTAAAATAATCCTAGAAATACTGAAATCTGGTCGAGGGGGTTTACAATCTACCCAACTTATAAAAATTTTGTCCTCGAAATTAAAACTAAGCCATGGTAGTAGTCAAAGATGGCATAAGATATAATTTAACAAAGTAATTTATATCTTGGTTTACGAACGGGTTCGAAAAACGTTTATGCATGTCGTCCACACGCTTCTAAGTAGATTCTCCTGGCGCGCCATGCTTCCATGCCACGTGGACCAAGGGTATAGACTGGTTCCTCAATACTTTTTCTCGATGGTCAAGTGTTCCCACGGGTTGCTCTTGATACGACAGGTCTCGGTCTAATGGTGATCTCCGAATGGTTGAGAACATGACTGCTGTCTGTCACATATCGCCTGAGTTGCGACACATGGACTACAGCAAGTACTTCCTCCAGTGAAGGTGGTAGCGCAAATTGATATGCCACTACTCCTACTCTTTCTGGCACGTCAATGGTTCAATTTACCTTGGACTCAACTTGATGTGTCCTCCGAATAGAATGGTGCCTTTAGTAGGTGATATCCTCAAGATGACATGATCGTCCTCTTTGAATTCCAAGGGACGATGATGACGGTCTGCCCACTACTTCTGTCTGTCTTACACTGCTCGCAAGTGTCCTTGTATTACTTAACTGTCTCTACGGCGTTGACCACCAACTCTGGTCACGCGAATCCTTGTCTGGAAAATGCTGACTGGTATGCCATGCAATCTTACGATTTATCTTCTATTAGTAATATCTCCATAGCTTCAGAGTAATTATGACGGTTGCAAGTTCCAAATTCTTCTCATGTACTCACAATTGTTTTAGATGCATATGCCATTACCTTGCCATCATGTATTAATACGTATCCTAAACTTTTTCCTGATGCGTCTGTAGATCACAACTGCCTGATCCGGATGGAATAGTCAATACGGGTGCTGTGGTCAGTTGCTTCTTCAATTCCTCGAAAGCGGCTTGACACTCGTTAGTCCATAGGAATTCTTTATAAGTCAACCTAGTCATAGGTGCTGCTAGTCATTCAGAAGTCAGTCAATTTTTTATCTGGGTAAAATCCATTTAGATTCCTGATAGCAAAATGATATATTCTTTATTGCAACACTTTGACCAAAGTACGAGGTAAATATTTCATGCTGCCACAGTGATGCATGTATCAGGAACGTAATAAAACGTAGGTAGGTAGCGAAGGTCATTCTAAGGGTAGCACAATATATATACTGAAATCTAATCCTATAATAGGGTTTGATAATTACCCAAGAAATAAACAAAAATGGCTACAGAAACAATACACTTCGTATTTATACTAAGCACGAGGTTTCGTCCTTCCGAAATAAGGGAAGACGGAAAACGATAATCAAGAGTTCAAGGGGAAGGTAATAGATTAGAAGTATGGGGGTTCAAGGCGTTTAAAGAATTCAAATGGAAATTGTCAAGGCAGTTGTGGATTGAAATGCTATTTTGATAATTCCTATTCACATGCTCGTATCAGTACAGTCATGTAGCTGATGCGATATGCTCAGACATATCTAGTAGGCAAGTATATTCGTCTACTAAGCACTATATATCTCAATCCACGTAAGATAGTTATGCGAAGGGTGAACCAAGTGCACTTTGGTTGATCAGACCGTAATACACTGATTCTGAAATGTATTAGTGTAGTACTCCAATAATACTTATCTCAAGAACAAGCTTGATAAAGAATAAGCTTGCAAAACTAGGCTATAATAGCGGCATAATTCAAAGTAGTACGGTAAATATAAGTACGCTAGATTATGATGTGAGAAATTTCAAACAATTCAAAATCACAAACACTCTGTAGTTATTATTCTAATTCCTTATCTAAGTTGCTAGTTGACCCAAAAGAGGTATGGCCTTCTAAGTTCTATAATTATTTAAACACTATAGGTTGTCCGCCTAAACCAGAGATTTCAAGAAAGTCCGCGTAAAGTAGGGCTATCAGAGCTGTCCGCGTAAAAGTATGTGCGTAACAGTCTGCGTAAAAGTCTGGGTGAAAGTCTGAGCGTAAAAGTTTTGCGCTAAAATCTACGCATAAAATTAGCGGGTCGTAAAGTCTGCATATAAGTCTGCCTGCGTAAAGTTCGCCAAAAAGGTTTGCGTAAAATCTGCCAGCGTGATAAGTACGCACGTAAAATCTCCTACGTAAAGTCTAGCATACGTTGCAGCGTAAAATTGTACAAGGAACTCATAAGTTTGTCAGTTGAATTAGTGAATCCTGACATCTGACAAAAGTACTTGTACAACGATCAAGTGGTCGGTTTGTGATGATGAATTTGCACGGGGACCCAGGTTGTCGTTTAGTGACTGATTGGATACAAGTCATACGCTTGAGGTGAGACAAAATCAGATGTCCTGTCAGAAAGCTGTTTCTTTTTGCACAGGGCTCGAGGCGTATCTCTGCCTTTAATGCATGAGATTGGGTCATGGCTGGGGAAAGCTAAGGCTGTAATAATACGCTCATATTCTATTCTTAGGTTTTATGCCTAGTCAGGTTACTCTACGCTGTTTATCTATGAATTATCAGGTTTACGCAGGACAGTTACCTACGTGGCTTGCATGACGCAGGGTAAGGAAGACTAAGGGATCGTGGGTAGCGGTTGTCCTAACTGTGGCGTAAAGGAGTCAATCTCTTGCATAATTTGGTTTTTACGTCAACAAGAAAGTCATCTGACTTTTATGCCAACTAGTAGTTGTTTGGTTCTTATGCCAACAACGGTCAAATGGGTTTTACGCCAACAAGGATAAAGGGTCTCTGGCGTAAAACTGGTTTTATCCAAACATAGGATGAGGTTTCAGTCTTTAGTATCTAACTTTAGATTTTTATTGGTTCCTCAAGACTAGGGTCGATACTATGGTCAATTCTCTAACTAATCCTAGTAGTATTTATACTACTCTCAAGTCATACATAAATACATCAAGGAATAATGGTAAATTAATCTATAGGTAGTAATGCTAGGGTTTATTTAGTAATATGGAAGACTAGGGTTCATTTGGTATCCTAAACTTAGGGATATGTTAAAGCCCTGGTTGTATTCTAAGTAGGAATATTACCCTAAGTATCCTTTTATCAACAGGGATTCCTATATTCTAGCAGGGGCTTATACTTAAAGAATATTAGGGAGGGACATGATTCAAACAGGATGCAATTATGTAAGTAGGACAGACTGAAAGGAAGATAAGTCATAGTCAAATATGGATGAGATTCTATATTCTAATCCTAGGTGCAGGCTTGCTCGGTACAATAACGTAACCGAGACAATATGCTCTGACCTGCATGGGCCACCACTAAAAATATGTCATGCCTCAGTCCCAAAATACGTAGGACTAGGATACGTAACCATGCCAGCCGCCCGTATATATGGCAACTCCAATATATGGAAACCATATATACGTGCGTACGCTATATAATGAACAATAGTTCACCAGTGGTATAACTAATCACAAGTCACAGGATAATATCTAAATCTCATCCATAGAAATCAAATAAACATGAATAACCAATAACCATGTAACTAGAACTCAAAATAAAGTACCTAAAGAATGACAGTCGGATGGAAACAAATTCACTGCCGAAATAGAATATAAAAGGAACCAGATACACACCATATAAGAACAACATCTGACCATCACGAGGCTCGAAGAGAAGACTTTCTCGGAATAACCGTAACATGTCCGGATCTGTGCTCCTGCGAAAACTCAAGAAAATATACACCTGGCAGGGGACCAGGTCCTCAGAGGGACATAGCAAGATACATAAAAATGACATGCCATAATATAAATACTGAATAAATAAATGGGGTGTGCTAACCATCTAAGTGAATGCAATCGAAGACCTTGTAGTACGCATGGGAAAGTGTAGGCTAGACATATGCTGACGTAATTCACCAATCGTCATAACTGGCTAGTATATGTGTCATATGCCCCCAGACTCATGGGCACTCTGCAATCGTCCATCTCCGAGGAGCATGGAACGAAGGATATAACATCACGGAGAGGGTGTCCCACACGCCTACTAGATGTCTTCCCTGCCCAATATAGATGTACAAGTCATAAAAATGATGTGGACACCTCCTACTATGATGCAAGTCTCAATAAAATAACCAACTAAGCTGAATACCGTTACACGTGTTGCTCACACTGATGGCCAGTCGTGCATGAGGTACGCGTCCCTACATGAACTCACTGTGTGACGTGTAATGATACGTGTCAAGGCCTGGGAAGTTATATCAATAACTTCACAACTTTAGGTGGGTCTACTAGACACTAAGTCAGATACTACTCCTAACGTCAACGCCTTCGTTGACTGCACCCGAGTATGCTCGGACGCGCACATTTATATAATAAATAAACATATAACTAATAATAACTGAATTTAAACAGTACAACAAGGTAAGGTATACTTGCCTGGCAAGAGAGCTGTAAATGTAATATCCAGATGTCAAATACCAAGTGTCGGGAACTATGGCCTCAGAAGAAAAGTCTCCGGATGCTGAAATAAACATCACTAACAGTCTCAGAAAATAGCAAATAGCTAGAAACGCCTGTCCTTAAGTCCAATTTGGACACAGGGGCAAAAATAACAGTTTCCGGTCAAAGCGGGGTCCACATATGGGCCCACTTTGCACCAAAAAACGTGTCAGGGTCAAAGATCTCCAAATTTGCTAAACTTAGTGTCCACAAGTCCAGAATGATGATACGAACCCAACGGAACTTCCAGAATTGGATTCCGATGAGCCGATCACAAAATCGCCCGTCAAGTGGAGCCTGTGGGGCCCACGATACCCGATTTTGTCAACGTTCTCAGAATCGAACCAAACTTGGATCACAGGACCAGCGTATCGCTACGAGTCCGATGGCGTAAGTTTCGTCTTGATTCGACGTGTGTACACAAAGTTACAGCGTGTTCCAGAACTGACGGATACGGGGCGGTGTCGGCGGATACGCGTTGATTCCGGTGTGCACGCACATCCAAATCAACTTCTCCGAATTCTTACACGTCCGTATCAATGTCGCACACGTTTTGGTAAAGATCGCGTGCGACCAAGTCGTCCCGTTTGGCAGGGCGTACCCAGTTCCGGGGTGAATTGGGTCGTTATTTTTCCTGTATTTGGATTGCGGTTCGCGATCGCCGCAGGACGCGATGCTCCGAGCGGGTTGCACGGGCACCGAGATGGTTACATAGTCTACACGACGCAACTGACAAAATTGAAATCAGAATTACGAGTAGAGAGATATGAGTACCTGAACAGGGCTCCAGAAACTTGCGTTTCTCGTGTCCGACACGTGTCCGACACGTGTCAGGGTCAGGGACGGCTGTGTCCGTGTCCTTCCTAGGGCATCTGAACGCTGCCGGAGTCGACTGGCCTCGACGGCGAGCTGCTCGGCTGAGTCGGCCGAAGCCGGAGCGGCTAGGAGGGGCTGACCGGAGTCGACTGGGAGGAGAGGAGTGGTGGTGGTGGCGTTGGTGCTGGTGGTGGAGGATGGTGGTGGCGGCGGACTGTGATGGGGGTGGCGGTGGTGGTGGAGAAGAAGTGGAGGAGGAGGAAGGCGGACGGAGGTCGGGGGTCGGCTCACCGGCGGGTTCGGCTCCAGCCTGGGGGGGATGAGGAGAGGAAGAGGGAGAGAGGAGAGAGGGAGCGGCGGGGAGGAGGAAAGGAGGAGGAGAAGGAGGAGATGGCCAGCGGGGGGCTCCGGCGAGGCGGAGCGGCTCCAGCGGCGGGGGTCGGCTGCCGCTCCAGCGAGGGGGGTGGTCGGCTGCGGCCTGGGGGGGGGGGGATTTGGGTTTTGATTTTTATTTCCTTTTTTTCTTTTTATTTATAAAGAAATATAATAGATATTTTAATAAAATATCTTAAGATATTTTTGGGATATTTGTAGGATATTTCCGGGATATTTTCGAGATTCTTTTCGGGTGGGTCCCGTCTCCAAATGGACGACGCAGGTTCACCGGCCAGTGAGGGGGTGACACCTTGCACTGCAATTTGCAGGAAAGTCCCTGTAATTTCATAAATTGCGTAAAGTCCTAATTTTGGAAAATTGCACAATTACGAAATTGTCTGGAAAATTTCCGATTCCTGAAAATGCTAAAATTCACAGAATTGAAGGAAATTGCTACATGAGGGCCCTGGGGGAATGGGGGTGAGTCTGGGCAGGGACTGGCCTGGTTTTCTGGGTGATACGGGTCATCGTATTTATTTATAAATAAATACTGCGCACGGTGTTCTCTAATTATTTAGAGGCAGGTAGGGTCATAATTTTCCTACGGTGTCAATACACTAAATGTAGTATACTCAGTGTAGAAAATTAACGTATTTTTGTTTGGGCAAAACAGGTGCATGTTGGGCCTCAAATCCCTAAGGGTACAGAGATGGGTAAAGAGCAGGAAATAAAATAGGAAATAAATACGGCTTTTGTAACGATATTTGTGCGTCTCAAACGAGGCTCATTTTAGCATATCTGTGAGTTGCACAAAGTTCAGGAAAATAGTCTGGTATGTCTAGGACAGGTATGTGAACTTTGTTCAGGGATAACAGTCAAGGTAAAGCTCCAAATAATTTGGTGATGGACAGGTGCACAAGTCAATAGGAGAATATATTAAAATATTGCCATAAATCCTAAATTGTTAAAATAATCCTAGAAATACTGAAATCTGGTAGAGGGGGTTTACATTTCGTGTCCCGGATTGGTCAAAAAATTGACCTGAAAATGATCGAAAAACTGACCAAAACAGTTCAGAATTTTGAATCCAAAATTCCATGTTCACACACTATTTGTCATCAACCTGTTTATTATTTTCGAAATAAATAAAAGGGTTTTCCTTCTCCATATAGCCGAGAATTTTTTTATTCTTTTAGTTTTTGTTAATTTGTTCGATGTGTAAAATTATTCAACCTCCATATCGAACAAAAACTTATTTTAAAAATATTAAAAAATTATGATAAGGAGCGCGCCACACCAAATGGGACCGCCTCGTCATGTACTAATTATACCGAAAGGTACGTATGGTATATTCTAATGCGTGGGCTTTCGCGGAAACTGATTTGGACGTGTGTACGCGTCGGAATCAACATGTATCCGTAAAAACTCTCTATATCGCGACTTTTGCAAAATACCGCACCATTTAGTGTACGCTCGTCGGAATGCGACAAAACTTGTACCATTGGATTCATGGTATAACGCTGGTCCTGTGATCCAAGTCACCTATTCCGAGACAGTTGACCAAGCCACCTATTTGCGGGCCCCACGGTTGACTTTTTGGGCGAATATGTGTTCGGCTAACCGGAATCCAAAATTGGACATACCGTTGAGTTCCTATTGACGTTTAGAATTTGTTTGACCTATAATTTGTCCCATTTAGAGACCTTTACCGCTGGCATGCTTTTCGGTGCAAAGTGGCCCATATGTGGACCCGCTTTGACCCAAAATTATCGTTTTGCTCCTGTGTCCAAATTGGACGATAGGGTAGTATTTTTTAGCAATCTCTCTTATTATGGGAAAGTTGGTGATATTTATTTCAGTATCCGAGGACGTTCATTCTGATGCCATAGTTTCTGATCCATTGTGCCTGACATCTGGATGCTTATACTTTGCAGCTTTCTTGTCAGGCAAGATACCTTGCCAAATTGCTTACAGTACTTTTGCATGCTTATTATATTTTATATATTCATTGCATGTGTATTTTTTCAGTCATAATTATATACTATATATATGTTGACACACACTTGACACATAGTATCATGGGAAGGGAGGACAATCAGTAGGCGTATGGGCTATAACCACTCTGGTAAACCGTAGTAACTAGCACGCACTATGGTAGTCGTGTCCGATGGTCGCTACCCTCGCGGTATGTCGGTTGATGGTGTCACGATGGTAGCTACCCTCGCGGTATGACGACTAATGTCCCTGACGTGTGTGTGAGTTATGAGATTAGATAGAATAGCCTACCCATGCCCATACATCGAAAAGTTGTCCTCATTATGCATTCATATAGATTGTCTTGTACAACGTACTTATATATTTTCTACCTATTATGCATGTTTACTGTATTCAAATTGGCATGCTTCTATGTATTTTGTTACGTCCCTCTAAGGACCTGGTCCTTTTCCAGGTGTAGACGATCTTGACTATTCGCAGGAGCACGAATTAGGACTTGCTACTTCTTATCTATTTTGAGGAGGTCTTCTCTTCGAGTCTCATTGTCTATTAGATGTTCTTATGTGGTTTCTCTTATATTCTAGTTTAGCAGTGGATTTGTTTTCACCCGACTATCATTTTTTGATAATTCATATTAAGATTCAGTTATATAGTAGATTGGTTACTTATTTCTATTTGATTCTGTGGATGAGATCTAGTATGCCATGTGACTTGTGAGAATATATATATACCACATGTGAGTTAATATTCAAAATACAGCGTACGTGTGTATTATGGTATCCATATATTAGAGTTTCCATATGTATGCGACTGGCATACTTTCGTATTCCTAGTCCTACGTATGTTGGGACTGGGGCATAACATATTTTTGTGGTGGCCCATGCAGGTCGAGAGTATATTATCTTGGTTACGTTACTGTACCAAGCAAGCCTGCAAATAGGATTAGAGTATAGGATCTCATCCATATTTGACTATGACTTACCTTCCTTCTAGTCTGTTCTATTTAGATAATTGCATCCTGCTTGATTCATGTACTTCCCTAATAGTTTTTTAAGTATAGCCTTCTGCTAGAATATAGGAATCCTTGTTATTAGGATAATAATTAGGGTAATATTCCTACTAAGAATATAATTAGAATATTGACACATCACTAAGTTTAGAATATCTAATATACCCTAGCATCCCTTACCTATAGGTTAATTGACCACTATCCCTTGATATATTTATGAAGGACTTGAGAGTAGTATAGGCACGACTAGAGTTAGTAAGAAATTTGACCATATTGTTTGACCCTAGTAATGAGGAACCAATAGAAATCCAAGATTGAACATTAGGACTAAACCTAACTTTCATAGTGAGATAGTATTAGAACTATAAATTTAGATCATTGTCTTGATATTAGCAGAACAGTACCTTAGGAAGCCAAGAGGAAAAAATATAACACTTTCCTTGATCATACCTCGAACACAAAGATTAGCATACCACATTTCTTTAGGAAACCATGATATTATCAAGAGTCTCTCTATTTAATTTCATATCTTGTTCCTCCGAAACCTTAACTCTCGCTATGGGTGCGACGACTAAAATTTTCTTTCATCTTTCAATTTGTGCCACCTAACCCTTCTGATTGTAGGCCAAGTAATTTTCTTTATGTTAGGATACATAGTTTGGTAGGATTTTAGTTTGTTAATCTTAAATTATGTGCTTAGTAGTTATAACTTGATATTTGAGTTGTTCATTTAGATTGTGATTTTATGATTATCCTTTAGTTTCAAATCACGTAAATTTGTACTTTCACTCATCATAATCCAGCGTACCTATATTTTCTATACTACCTCGACTTATGCTGCTATTATAGCCTAGTTTTGCAAGCTTATTCTTTTATCGAGCTTGTTCATAGACATATGTATTATTGGGGGCCTACACTAATACATTGTCTAAATCAGAATCAGTGTATTATGGTCTGATCAACCTTAGTGCACTTTGTTAGCTCTTCGCATGACTACTTAACGTGGATTGAGATATAGTTGACTCAACTTGTTAGATGAGTATACTTGCCCTCTAGACTGGTCAGAGCATATCACGTCAGGTACATAATCTTTCTGATGTGAACATGCAAATAGAAATTTATCAAATAATATTTTAATCCACAACTGCCTTGGCCACTCCCTTTTGAATTCTTTAAATCGCTTTGAACCCCGTACTTGTATTCTATCACCTCCTCCTTGAATTCTTTATTATTGTTTTCCGTCTTCCCCTATTTCGAAAAGACGAAAGCTCGTGCTTGGTATAAGTTTGATAGCACGGAGAGTACTAGACATACCCCATAGGCCAATCACACTACTTGGTGACTATCTTTTCGTAATTAAGGGCACATCACATGTGATATATTTGGTGTTAAAATTTTTGAGGATTGAATAACATGATTAAATAATTTGAGAAAGTTTTTCTTAAATGTATAGCCTTATGTGATAGATCGGTAAATTCTAAGTTGGGAAGAAGTTGCATTGTCAACTTGAGATGAATTTCTAGATTGTGATCAAGTAAGATTAGATTGAGAGATTTAAGTCATTTTAAATTTGGAGAAATTTTTAGAAGAATAATTACGATGAGGAGGATTTAGCAAATCATGCCTTATTTTTAATTTTGAGGATATTTTTTTTTTAAGTTGGGTAGATTGTAAACCCCCTCACCCAAAAATATGTATTTAGTGGTATTTTGTATTTCTTGTATTTGTTTTGGACTTTCTTTTAAAACAATTAAAATCCAATAATTTTATTACGATAATTTACCGTGGTTTGGAC
>JAYESA010000005.1:206039849-206142480 GCA_036927795.1 Iris macrosiphon | reverse complement strand
CTCTTTCTGACAAGCATTCATATTCTCTTAGTTAGGCAAGCAAACAGACGGATTCGTTTCAATGACAAGCTATGTGAGTTCTCTTATTAGCATACTGAGTCGGTTCTACCATTCTTCTTATGAAACAATCTTCTTAAGCAACAAGCATTCAAAAACTCAGATTCATTATTAAGTCGTGCAAGAATCAGAGAATGCAGTTCTGCCCACTCACATTGATCAATCGGTCGGGACCTCTCCGAGAAGACTTTCGTTCGAGCAAGCAAGGCGATATCACTTGTACATAGCGTCTACGCGGAGCGGGGCGCTACAAATTCCTAGTATCTCAATCCAACAACAGCAATAACAAGAGTATATCATACATGAATGTAAAGAGGCATCACAAAATATATGTCACATATGATCATGAAGCTAGTGAATACAAAATGATGCACTAGCAGAGTATAAGTATACATGATCTAATATATCAGCCATGGTCTAATATATATATCATGTTGACTGAAGTCAAAGAAGTAGTCTCGGAAAAAAAAGGGTAACAATGCCCCTTGCTAAACACCATAAAATAAAATAATCAAAACGAGGGGTGAAGGGGGAAAACCCACTCGCGAGCTTTGGCAGCAGTCCTACAAGTGTGTGCCATATTGCTGAAAGTACGGGGGATCCTGATTCTCTTCGGATAGATCTGGCCAAACAAAAGCAGTGAGGTCAAAACCCCAAGCAACAAGTACCGCAAAGGAGCTCAAGGTGTTAACCAAAACCATAATCAGCAGAAATAAGAGACAATGAATAACTAAATAAATGCGGGTCGAGCTTTGTACGGTACCAATATACTCGTCTAGATAAAATAACTATAAGGACTGGTGCACTGATAACAAACTGACTATAAAGAAAGATAAGGCGACGAGCGGCAAGAGGGCATAGGAACTACTTTGGATTAGAACCACAACCCTTAAACCAAATAATGACTGGGATTGCAGTCCTTCACCCGAACAGGACTTTGCACTCTAACCATGCTTCAAAAAAATAAAACTAGAAGAACGAGCTATAATTGAAGAAAAAACATTCATTGCACGATCAAACAGCTCTACGGCTTACTATAATTAACTAGCTAAGGTTATCACAACCTAGTAACTAACAAATACATGATTTGAATAATATTGCTACCACCGGCACTGTAGTCAACCCGGATGGCCAAGGGTACGCTTATCTAGTACTTATAGTGCACATCACAAACAATGATGGATAAAAAACTAAAGCAGATAACTGATAGCATAACACAACATAAGGTAGGCATAAACTGGTTTTGGAAACATAAACTGCCTTTGGAAACATAAACTAATTTTGGAAACATAACTTATCTGTAAATTATTTTGTAACATAACTGAAACATATACTGGAATGCATATACTGAAATACATAATATTATGAACCGCGGCTCAATAACAACAACTTATAGTGCCGCAACACATCACAGATATTGTAACCACATTATGCAACAAATCATATAACTACCATGGTACATCACAAAGTCTTGTATGTACTGTGGCATGCGTAAACTTGGTAGGTCATGGGGCCCTTGCCTAGTAGGGTTGGTTCATGCCTCATGGGGCCCTTGCCTAGTAGGGTTGGTTCACGCCTCATGGGGCCCGTAGAGATCGAGGTAGCCGGTAGCGCAATATTCTTTCCTCCCAATGATCTAGTCAAATTTTATCTCGTTTAATCACAATTTCAAGTTCTTGAGTCGTGGACACTCGAGAACTTCCTAGAATGACGAGTTACGAGTACGAGCTATTCACGAGTTATTACTGGCGAACTTATCGTATCTGCGACACACGATATATTTGGCAATACTCACACTTGATTGTCCGATGCCAAATACAATAGGTTTATCATACACAACAATTTTTACGATGTCTTGAGGGTCAAAACATGTATTAAATTGTAAGAGCACAATATCCAACTATATAATACACAAAAAAATATCCCAAGCAAAAATGGTTGGAACGCATGATAAAACTCTAACAGAAAAAAGGTAGGAGCACAAACTAACAGAAACAAGGTTGGCGCACAAACTAACAGAAACATGGTTGGCGCACAAAATCAAGAATTACAAAAACTGGCGCATAAATCAATAACATGAGATCAAATCAATAACATGGCTAAGAACATGCTATAATGGCTTATATGCGCATGTTTGGCTAAAAATGTATTTTGGCGCACTTTTGGTTGAAAAGTGGTTTGGTGCGCTTTTGGTTAAAAATGGATCTGGCGCACTTCTGACTAAAAAATGAATCTGGCACAATTTTGGCTGAAAATGGATCTGCCGCACTGTCATGCCCCAATATTGGAATACGGAGACAGACATGGCCAGCTCTCCCGTACAAGATATAGAACGTCGCACGGTGATCACAGCTATAGAAAGAAAAGGGGTGCATGCTACAATCAAGTCTCCTAGGGTCTCAAAACAACTGTCTCAATCATTCAAGCAAGTAACAACAACATAGAACATGTGAGATAAAGCCGTAAGGCATCCCAAATGCTCCATCAGAATATTCTAGAGATCTAGCAATCAAAATATTAGGCTAGCAGAATGTCAATAGTTACACAACCGAGATCAGCTGCAATATGATTATATTACAATTATGTAAAAGGAACTGATATCCAGACAAGTCGGCTAACAAGTGTCGGTGGCTAAACGCCCAAAAGAGTAGAATGTACAAGACGAGCAGTAATCAAGAAACCCACTCGTTCCCTTCAGTGATCATCTGTCTGGTGCGCGTCATCGTAAGGAGGATAAGCTGGATCCTCTGGTGCTGGCTCAAAACCTGGCCATAAAAAACTAGTGGGGTTAGACCCCAAATAGCAAGTACCACAAGGAAGCACGAATGTATAAACAAAAACCTGATCAAGCATATAGTGCAAGAGCCAAACATCATTGACGCGTGCACCATCTTTGGGATAACATGGCACTCATTCACCAAACAACGACAGAAAATACCATGCCACCCAAGATAAGGTACGTTCCATGATTATGGTCAAGCTAGGATTTTTGTATCTTAGTTCGGTCCAAATTCCATTATAGCATAATGACTCAACTCTCCAACCAAATAAGGACAGAAGTTGAACACCACACTATGACAGTCCATGTCCCTAAGCTACTAGTATAATTACAATCACAACCAAGTCAGGTTAGAACGGCCAAATAATGTTACAGCTGGTTATGTGCAGTCTGGGTTATCCCAGATATAATAATAATAATAAATATTCTCAGATCGTGCCATGTCGAGAAGGGCTAACCGAGCCAATATTATACAAGCAGGAAATTATAATTGCACCAATTCTCCGTAGGACCACTGCGCTAATTGTCGCACCAGTTCTCCGTAAGGCCACCGCGCTAATAAATCAGTAACATTTCCACCTTTCCTATAGGAAAAATGTTGACTCGGTCTTAAATATAAAAAAGTTGAATATTGCACTCCATTACATGCGGATGATATACAATATATGTGGTGGTCAGCTTTACATGCCATAAAATTTATCATGGGACGGCCCATCACGCACGATCTCGGAATATCGTTCCCTCCCCATGTTCTAATCAGCTTTTATGTTACATAATTAACCCTGCAGTAATATGAAATTCCCTACTGTGGCCACATGAATATTCCCTTAATGATGTCGTACAGAGTACGAGAACATTTGATACGAATCCATTTAATATAAGGAGTCAAGTCTGGATCCACCCAAATGTAGATGCAACATTCAATCAAGCAATAAGCTAGCACGCCAAGGTTCTGACCCATTATCATTTCCGTGCCAAGAATTCAGAAATATAATATTATGCACCGAGCAGGAATCATTATGTAATATTCAGTGTATATGTTGGCCAATGTCCCACACTCAATGTACAATGTAGCCTTTATAAATAGGCGAGCAGGATAAGTATATCGGCACGAATACAATAACAAAGTCTGGATACTAAACCTATCAATTGGTCACATAATCATGTTTTATCAGGTCAGGAGTCACAATTAATTAGGAATCTCATATCCCATATCTCGTATAATCGAGTCACAGTCACGAATGTGTCACGACCTGCACCCAGAATTTAGGCATGAGCCATGGGTACGTCCAGCCTACGCCGCAGCATCGGCAGTAGAACGTTGTCTGGGTCTCAATACTACTAAACATAACTCACAAGATAACCTGTCAATGATCTCAACTCCATAAGGAGGATAATGAATAATGCATTGATCAATAATTCATAAGATACTCAATCGCAATAACTATAGGAAAATAATGGCACGATAAGATATAAAAAGATAAGGAAGTACCGACATAAGTCAAGCACAACAACCCAAATACAACAATAATCTAGAGTCTAGCTAACCCAACATAAATATTCTCAACATAATACAATCCAAATCTCAAGTTTGAAACAAATAAATACATAGATAACTAGACCAAGGAGCTGTCTAAACGACTGCGGGTGGTGTCTCCTCTAAGGAGAGTGACTCCTCTAGAATCTTCGGTATGTAGTCTCCCTCTACTCCTGGGCCATAGTGAGTAGGACAGAAGTCCTCAAGTTCCTCTGAAAAATGTTATCCAATCAAGATTGGCGCAAATCACAAACACTAAACAACAGTTTTATTTATATTGACAAAACTATAAGACAATGTAAGGAAATACATGATAAAGAAATACTGAAAAAAAATAGAAAATACTGGAGAGACATGTAATCAGCAATAGTACTAACTAGCAATGAACATACATATGTAAATGCTAGAAATGAGTGAACTGGAATAAAGAAATAGAATTTCTAGCTAAGTGTTGTGAAATATCAGTTTGCTATGTGATCGACTTAGGACTAGATCAGGCTTATTATATATAATTGGATGTGATACATGTGAGGTCAGGTTAACCATCTGGTTAGCTATGATGCGAGCAATAGTCAGGCTAATCATATATAACAGGCTATGAGGCATGTAAATGGTCAGGCTACACCCTACGTGATATGTGGGGTGAGCTATGATGCATGTAAAGTGGGGTATGATCACATAATCTTGCTAATATTTCTCCGTCCCCAGCTAGCACGATGGATTCCAATCACGACTCCTCATGACATGTATCTATGATACTAGTCCGTGTATCCACAGTGTCAGAATCAAGTATACACTACAACTAGAATCATAGAAATAATCAACATAATAATAACTGTCAGAGAATATACTCGCTTGTGGTCCTGAGCAAGGTATGAGGATCGATGTCCAGGGTGGAATCACAAGGACCTAATTATAAAAATATTAATGTTAAAAGGTGTTGAAAAGATATACATGTATATTTATTCTAGTTTAGCTAAACATAGGGTATACTAGACTATACTATTTAATTTAGCTATATTAGTACTGTTAGTATATATAATTCATATGCCTTGGTATCAATTGGTACCCTCTAGTATCAAGTGCTTCACAGTCACCATCTAACCAGATACTAACTATGAAATATATATATATATATATATATATATATATATATATATATATATATATATATATATATATATATATATATAATGCTTACTAGGACATATAGTTACTTAGCTATCTTTAAACAAAATCAAGTATATCACTAAATAACTATTTAACTATGCTAACTATTTACTAATTTAATACTAAACTAATACCCTTAACTTCTACCCCCTTCACTGGACTAACCTATTGAACCCCTTACTGATACTTGCACAGTGTAACATCCCCATCTATACTTACACACTAAACTAACTAACCTAATATACATATAAACTTAGGAAGCAACATAAAAATATATATGATACCCACATAATAACCAAACTGACACCAAGTATCCCATAGTGCCAAAACTGAAACTGAAATATGCAAATAGGCAACATAATAACCAACTGACACCAAGTATCCAACAGTGCCAAAACTGAAACTGAAATATGCAAATAGGCAACATAATAACCAACTGACACCAAGTATCCAACAGTGCCAAAACCGAAACTGAAATATGCAAATAGGCAACATAATAACCAACTGACACCAAGTATCCCATAGTGTCAAAACTGAAACTGAAATATACAAATAGGCAACATAATAACCAACTGATACCAAGTATCCAACAGTGCCAAAACTGAAACTGAAATATGCAAATAGGCAACATAATAGCCAACTGACACCAAGTATCAAACGGTGCCAAAACTGAAACTGAAATATGCAAATAGGCAACATAATAACCAACTGACACCAAGTATCCAACAGTACCAAAACCGAAACTGAGATATGCAAATAGGCAACATAATAACCAACTGACACTAAGTATCCAATCATAATGTTGCATTGGCCCTTCTTACTGCTGCTGCTATTGCAGTTAGCTACCTTGCTGTGCATCCCCTTCATGAAGCTGCACATCCCTCTTGCCACTGACTGCACGAACACCCTTGTGCATTGCTGGGTGCAATGATTACTCCTTCTCGAGACTGCTCACTCGAGCAGTTCGAGGCTGAACTCCACGTTGCCGCTCACAGCAAGCTCCTCAACCTGATCCCCCCCCTCGACCACTGGTACACTGATACAAAGTGTGGTCGAGGCATACTGTGCACACCAGTGAAACCGATTCCCCCCTGATACACTGGCACACTAATGCACAGTTTCAGGGCCCGAGCTTTCTCTCATTCACATAAACACATAAACTCACTGAACTGATATCAATTCCTCAAATTCTGGGATCATAGATCATCAATCATTGTCAAGCTCAACTAATATAGAATAGGCATCAAGTGCACAACAGGACCCATGTATGCACAATCAATCACAAGATGTCCTGGGCCGGCGCACTTTGCAAGTGCCAATATAGGTTAGTCAGGAATAGTGGCGCACTATACACGAGCAAGCAACTATATGGCGCACAAACCTATAACACTAGGTCCCAGAAGTCATGGCGTAAAAGTCTATAACATGGTGCACAAAATCGATAATAGAGCAGCAGAAAGATGTGGCGCACAAATAAAGAATTACAAAAATATGTGCATTCTACTCATGCAAGCAAACTGGCGCACAAAACAAGAGTTACGAGAATAGGAAGTGACACACCTTGCAAGTACAAAACAACTATAAGATAAAACATGAGTCCCCAGGTGGTGCAACAGTCAAGGGCACGACAGTCGAGGGCACGACAGTCGAGGGTCTCGAGAATTAAGACATGCCAAAGTCAAGGCTCTATTAACGAGGCTGAACCGAGTAAGAGTGCGCCAAGAGTTAACAAGTGCGCCGGGCTTTTAATCCATTAAAAGTGTGCCAACTATTGAGCATCTAAAAAATGCACCAAGGGTTGTGTGTATAAGAGCGGCGGACTTTTGATAGTTAAAGCATAATGTTTCAATTGTGCGGGGGTTTGCTGATCTGGTTAAAAGTGTGCCAAGGAGAAAGTTGTGTAACCTCCGGTTTCTAAATTTCCAAAATATTTAGATTTTTATTTATTTTAAATATTGAGTTTATAAAATATTTTCTCCTTGAATTTTTAGTATTAGATTTTTTATGAACAATGTTTTATTTAAGAAGATGTTTTTAAAAAAAATCTTTTATAGAATCATTTTTCCTAATATCGATTTATTTATAAATAAGTAAATAAATAATATATATATATATAATTTTATGGTTAATGAAAATTATTTGAAGGACTAGTTGATATTTCATAATAAATTTTTGTATCCATTTGAGATAGTAAATAAATTGCAACTTTCTACGGTTTTGGATTATGGGCTTAATTAGTAGCTAATTGGGAATCAGTTAGCCATGAAAGCTTCTTAAAATATTTTCTTAAATTATAATCTTTTTCCTTTAAAAATTTACAAGTTTACCATCTCTCATGACTAGACTATATAAACCAATGTTCCTAGGGTTTTTCCCAAGAGCCTTCTTCCAATTCCCAAAAATATTCAGCCACCACCACAAGACAGCCCACATAGCCACCATCTCCACACATTCTGAGTCCAGTCAATTTGTGTCTGCATGTCTGTGTCCTCCTTCTTCGTGTCAGCCCGTGTCGGCCTCGGGTCTGACCCCGGGTGTCGTATCCACTAGTTCGTATCCACCTTACATCCATAATACATCCACAAGCCTCCTTTCTGTGTCCGACACCATCTGGACACATCCACCACCACCAGTTAGTACAAATATGAAACCCTTGTGTCCAGCATCCGGACACGATCCAACACAACCCTGACACATCACAGAACCGTCCAAACCCTAACCCTAAATCTGATCCTAACCTACCGCCTCCGGTGGCTGCGGGACCTCCTCCTCTGAGTCGAGCTCGCCTGTGCCCGACCAGACGCAGCCAGATTCGGTGTCGAGCAGCACATTTTCTCGGATCTGGACCTCCACCGCCATCCCTGACCTTGACTCGAGCAGCCGCGGCTTCCTGGTCCCAGCTCCGGTGGACCACCGCCCAGCGCCACCAGTTTGAATCATCCCCTCCTTCCGTGTGCGTCGAGCTCGATCGATCCAGCCGCCGCCGAGCTTCGCGGCCACCATGAGCATCCCAGATCCAGCCTCGAAGTCGTAGGAGCCGACCACCGCGTGACCCGGGCGCGACCACGGCGAAGGAGTTTTATCCTCCCCGCCGAAACTCCTCCCTGCCGCAGCAGATCTGCCCGGTACCGCCGCCTCGAGGTGAGCACTCGACCGCTGCGCCTCCAGATCCATCGACGCCGACACCTTATCTGGTCTGACCTCGACGGACCTCCTCCGCATCGACACAGAGAAACCCCCCAATGTGAGCTTCCCTCTTTCCCTCTTTCATTTGATTCAGTGTGTTTCAATGTATAGTGTTAGTTAAGTTACATGTTAACAGTTTTAGTTATATTAGGATATAATTAGTTTAGTTATTTATTATGTATAAAGTTTAGTTATGTGATAAATATAAGAATTTTTGGTTATATAAAAATATAATAAGTTTTGGGTTTATAATATTAATTAAGTAATGGTTTTAATATTAAGCTTAGTTTAAAATTAGTTTATTTAGGCTGGTAATCGATTTTACTATAAATATAAATATATATTGGCTTTTACATAAATTCTAGATTTATAAAATAAACTTTTAATTGAAATTATGTTCGAAAGGAAAGTTTTAACAATTATTGTTCAAAGTGATTTCGAAATGATTTTCATAACATAAGGTGTTTACCTTAATAACAAACAATCAACCCTTTTCTCTTATTAGCTAAACTTGTTAATCTTGAGCTTAGCTAATCTCTGTATGTTTTCTCTATGTATTGCGGACCTGGTATCCTTATCTCGATTATCGTGCTGAACTCCGATCTTGGACTTCTTTATATAGTTTCTAGCTAGTTGGACTGCTCCGGACTCATTGGAACTAACTGTTACTTCATTTGGGATCACCTTGAGAAGTGTGGCATTACATTCATGTCGTGTTGACACGTTCATGTTTCGTACGTCGACTTCAACCAATCTGAGGCGAGTACATTCTCTGATTAGTTTCTTATTTATGATATCCCCTATGTTCATTGTATCTAGTGTAAATATTCATATTCTTGACACGATGGTTACACGGATTGGTATACCCGGATCTCGTTATGAGATGTTATTCCTTGTTCATGGTGTAGCTTGTACAAGTCTTGTTTCATTGTTATCTTGTACATGTATAGACACTGATTTCCGGGGAGATTTGCTACCTCCCTAGGGAATCCCGTGCCATAGCGTACCATGATTGGATCTACTATACCAGTCGGGGGTGGAGAGTATTTTAGTGTAGATATGTGATCATACCCAACTCTACATGCATCATAGCTCACCCCACATCTCACGTCGGGTGCGGCCCGACCATTACATGCTTCATAGCTGTTACATGTGATTAGCCTGACCTCTACATGCATCATAGCTAACCAACTGTTAGCCTGACCTTACATGAATCATAGCTAATCATATGTAACCAGCCTGATTAAGTTTCCAAGCCGATCACATGTTAAAGCTAGTACTCACACACTTAGTCATAGTATTCTTACTCATTGACATATTGTTTCTTTTCCTGCATTTACTTACAGTATTTTCAGTATATCCTTTATTGTACATTTCTCGTACATATACATGCATCTTGTATATTTCCATCTATATACTGCTACATAGTTTATATTATTGATATATAACTGCTATTAGAAATGTACTTTGCTCCTTCCTGACTGGAAAATATTTTCCAGACTATGCCTAGAGGACTGGTATCCGACACTTGTGGACCACAGGGTGAGTAGCTGCAGTCTTGGATTTAGTAGTTCAGTCGTGATTCTGGGAGGTCTAGCCGGAATCACTAGATATCTAGTTAGTTTCCTTCAGTAGTTTATTTGGTACCGGATTTGTCTCCGGCATTTTTGTTGAGACTTGGATTTATTGGTGAGTTAGATTTATTTACATTAGACTTGTGTTGTATTCTTATTTATTTCTTCGATTTCTTATCGTGCTGTAGTTATGTGATTGAGTATGTTGTTCTTTTATATAGTATTATCCGTGTCTCCTTATGGAGTTGGATACTAGTGCGAGATTGTTTAGATAGTGCTTGACCTAGACAGCGTTCTACCGCCGATGCTGCGGTGTAGGCTGGACGTACCCACGTACTCGTGCCCCAAAATTTGGGTGCGGGTTGTGACACGTTTTTAGTGGTGGCCCATGCAGGTCAGACTTCGCAAGTTGTGCTATGTCGTGGTAGTACAACGTCATAGTTGTACTACTGCGTGCCTGCTATATAATATAGGACATAGGATACTAGGATGAGAGAGGATACTCAATCACAAAATTCTTGAGAGATTCCTGGGACTACCCCTTGAGAATCATATTACAAATTCCAATTTAAATCCTTCGCCCTTGTTTCCGTCCGTCCTCACTCGTTGATATTGAATTTGATTATTGTTGATCAGTTAATTAGATTAGGATCTTAGTTTCATTGTAGAGTATGATTTTATACCGAGATAAATTTTACGGACTAAACTTTACGATATCATCTGATGACATATATTGATGAGAACAGTGAGAAAGGTAAAACGTCTACTTTGGTCATGGAACCTAGAGTTTATCGCGGCCATACCGGTTGGCGTGGCGAAGATTCTAGATGACATGATTATAGGGTTGCGTACTTTAGTTACAGAACCTGTCGTTTATCGCACCTATGCTTACTGGCATGGCGAGGATTCTCAGCGTCATGATTTCTGACCGACGTGTATGATTATCAGGTTGTATCTTAAAATTGGTTCTTAAAATATCATCTCAACACTTATCTATTTCTGTTAATACAAGACTTTATTCCATCGTTCTTTTGTTGCTAGCAGTAGAAACACCTTCAGTCCTCAATCCAGTCTTTTTGAGCTCATATTCCTTGAGGATTCCTTGTTAAGTATGATAATTAGTGACTTGTAATTATGTCTGTGTCTTGAGTATTAGTATTGACTGAGTGTTGCTAGTGAGTTGTAAGTGTTTCCTAGTTGGACATGTGAGCAGTAGGCCTTAATCTAGAGCTAGCCCATAGCATAGTACCTTGTAGCAATAGTTCTATGATAGGTGTTATTATAGTTAATATTGGTATTATAGGTAGAAGAAGGAGTAAGAGTATCAGTGATGGTTCCAAGAGTAAGTATCAGAGTCAGCATGCCAGTCCTGGATAGTCATAAATTTATGTAGTTGGGCGATCCATAAAAATAATTAAGTATCAAGGATTTGTGTTAAAAATTAATGGAGCATAATTTTCAAATTGATGGTTGAATACTTGGGTGTATCAAGAGTAAAGAAATGTATATGCATAAAGAGAATTTATGAGTGTGCTATAGTAGGAGGATACCCATAAGTGTATAAGAGAGTGTGAGAGAATAAGAATACATTGTGCTAAGTAGTAAGACTTGTATTACAGATAAAATAAGGGCCTTGATATGTGATTAAATGTGAGTATACCGGTATATGACTAATGATGGAAGTATCACTTGATATTGAGGCCAGTGATGCGTTGGAAGCAATAGATGGAAGAATGTCTAAAAATTATGTGCATGATACACATTGGGTGATGAGTATCAGTGTGGGAGTTCATGAAAGTGGAAGTATGAGTATTAGAAAATTTTGATAGTGTGCCATGGGTAGAAAAATATCAAGATGGATCATGCAAGGTATGAAGTGTATCACAGACTAGTGTAACAGGCTGTAAAAGATTTAAGAGAAGATACTTATACATAAATCGAGATATGGAACCATATGACGTCCATGAGAATGAAGTAAAACAGGTGTATTATAAAAGGTGCAAGTGATCATGAGTTCTAATAAGTGTGATGAGATAATCTAATAATAAAGCTAGTGTTACCATACCAAGAGTACTAATGATTCTATATCAAGGATTAGTCGAGAATGATGCTAATAATAGTAAGCACTTTGCGTGATGATAATTAGATGATATACTAGTTGATATAGATTGAAAATTATGGAAGAAAATACGTGTCATGATAACTTAAATCATTGGGAGTAATAATGCAAATAATTCGGCCAGTACAATTTTAGTACCCAGTTGGGAGTTGTAGACAATAGATGTATTGAGTGCACCTCGAGTATTAGAGACCGTGAGCACTTATATGTATATTTGTGGATTTATAAATTAAAGAGTGGAAATAAATTTTAATTTTTGAGAATTATTGAGGAGTTAAGATTTATGTCATTAAATTTCTGAGGGTTCAAATTCAATTCAATAAACATGGTCAAGGCTATAAAGATTTTAGACGTGATTAAAATTTGATTTCAATATTGAATATTTGACCCTTGAGGAAGTATACATTTTTGTTGTTCAAAGGTTAAATTTTGATAATTTTATTATGAGGATAAAATTTTTATGGTGGATGAGGAATATTTAGTAAATGAGTAGATGATATACATGTGTAAGGATCTGTTTACTAGAGCATGATTGAGATGGCACCGCAGACAGACTTGGGTGTCCATCTAGAGTTGTATTAGGGAGAACAGTACTTAGTATGGTGTGTTACACTTGGTGTGCACTTGAGTGATAAGAACAACTAGCATGAACAATTATAGTAAGTAAGAGAACTAGCAGTGAGTGTGCTTGTAGTAAAAACTATGGTACTAAAGAGACACAGGTATCAACTTGTATGCATCATTGACCTAGGATTGTATTAAAGATTCTAGGTATCAGATTTAGGTATCAATAGACAGGTGTATGCAATGAGGATGTAATCATGGATGTCTTGTGGACTAATGATTAGTTGATATGGATATCAGTGTGCATGAATAGGAATTAGTTAGTGAATATGCCAGAGTTGAGTGTATATTAGAGATAGAAGATACTGCAAGAAATATGTTAGCAGGTTCCTTCTTTTCTTTCCTCATGTTTGTTTTCGTCTTCTGATTGACTGATTTCCCTAGTACTGTAGTACGTATGCATGATTTTTTTTCTTGTTAAAATGTAGTTAGTAGTACACCCTGACAGAGACTGCAATACCATGACAAAAGACACATGACTGTACATATTTTCTTAGATTGCACAGCTGAAGGTAGAATTTTTATACCATGATTATTAGGGTTGACCATAGCAAAAATCTATGAAAAGGTTATGACTTGACAAAAGGGACAAGATGATTAAAATTTGAGGATAAGCATTAATTTAAATAAAGAGTTAAGGGGTTAATATAACAGAATAGATGGATCATTGATTTTACGAAGATTGAGGTATAATTGAAATTTGAGGATACACATTAACTTAAATGGAGAGTTAAGGAATTAACATGGCAAAATTGATGATTTATTAATTTTAGGAAGGTTATGATATGATTGAATTGGTTATTAAATTTTGAGAAAATTAGGGAAATTATCACTATATCTATTTGATTGCAAGATAGGAATTTAAAATTTTATATTATGAATGTTGCATTTGAAGATTCCGTAAGTATCGCATTGTTGAGTATTTTGAGGAAAAAGGAAATCAGGAAATAAAATCGTTAATGGAATAGTGTCAAATTCAATTCTCGGGATGAGGATTTAGATTTTGAATAAGCATCAATTGAATTTAAATTAGAGGAGTAAGATGATTAATGGATTAGTGTTAAAATTCAAAATTTCGGGATACGATTTTTAAATTTTATAAATATGCATTGATTGTATTTCAATTGGAGGATTGGATATTAAAATCTTTGAGTATTTAGATACGAACTTAAAATTTTGGAGGAGATTATGATAAGAATTGAATTTGATTTTAAACTTGAAGATTTTCAGGAATATGATATTTATAGAATTTTGAAAGTTGTGAAATAACAATATGGATTTACTTCGTGATTATTTGGTTTGAAATTTAAATTTTGATAGAAATAATATAATGAGTAAATGCAATTATTGAGGATCTTAAATTTCGAGGACGAAATTTTTCTAAGGTGGATAGACTTGTAACCTCCGGTTTCCAAATTTCCAAAATATTTAGATTTTTATTTATTTTAAATATTGAGTTTATAAAATATTTTCTCCTTGAATTTTTAGTATTAGATTTTTTATGAACAATGTTTTATTTAAGAAGATGTTTTAAAAAAAAATCTTTTATAGAATTATTTTTCCTAATATCGATTTATTTATAAATAAGTAAATAAATAAATAAATAAATAAATAATATATATATATATATATATATATATATATATATATATATATATATATATATATATATATATAATTTTATGGTTAATAAAAATTATTTGAAGGACTAGTTGATATTTCATAATAAATTTTTGTATCCATTTGAGATAGTAAATAAATTACAACTTTCTAAGGTTTTGGATTATGGGTTTAATTAGTAGCTAATTGGGAATCAGTTAGCCATGAAAGCTTCTTAAAATATTTTCTTAAATTATAATATTTTTCCTTTAAAAATTTACAAGTTTACCATCTCTCATGACTAGACTATATAAACCAATGTTCCTAGGGTTTTTCCCAAGAGCCTTCTTCCAATTCCCAAAAATATTCAGCCACCACCACAAGACAGCCCACATAGCCACCATCTCCACACATTCTGAGTCCAATCAATTTGTGTCTGTGTGTCTGTGTCCTCCTTCTTCGTGTCAGCCCGTGTCGGCCTCGGGTCTGACCCCGGGTGTCGTATCCACTAGTTCGTATCCACCTTACATCCATAATACATCCACAAGCCTCCTTTCTGTGTCCGACACCATCTGGACACATCCACCACCACCAGTTAGTAGAAACATGAAACCCTTGTGTCCAGCATCCAGACACGATCCAACACAACCCTGACACATCACAGAACCATCCAAACCATAACCCTAGATCTGATCCTAACCTACCGCCTCCGGTGGCTGCGGGACCTCCTCCTCTGAGTCGAGCTCGCCTGTGCCCGACCAGACGCAGCCAGATCCGGCGTCGAGTAGCACATTTTCTCTGATCTGGACCTCCACCGCCGTCCCCGACCTTGACTCGAGCAGCCGCGACTTCCTGGTCCCAGCTCCGGTGGACCACCGCCCAGCGCCACCAGTTTGAGTCGTCCCCTCCTTCCGCGTGCGTCGAGCTCGATCGATCCAGCCGCCGACGAGCTTCGCGGCCACCATGAGCATCCCAGATCCAGCCTCGAAGTCGTAGGAGCCGACCACCACGTGACTCAGGCGCGTCCACGGCGGAGGAGTTTCATCCTCCCCGCCGAAATTCCTCCCTGCAGCAGCAGATCTGCCCGGTGCCGCCGCCTCGAGGTGAGCACTAGACCGCTGCACCTCCAAATCCATCGACGCCGACGCCTTATCCGGTCTGACCTCGACGGACCTCCTCCGCGTCGACACCGAGAAACCCCCCAATGTGAGCTTCCCTCTTTCCCTCTTTCATTTGATTCAGTGTGTTTCAATGTATAGTGTTAGTTAAGTTACATCTTAACAGTTTTAGTTATATTAGGATATAATTAGTTTAGTTATTTATTATGTATAAAGTTTAGTTATGTGATAAATATAAGGATTTTTGGTTATATAAAAATATAATAAGTTTTGAGTTTATAATATTAATTAAGTAATGGTTTTAATATTAAGCTTAGTTTAAAATTAGTTTATTTAGGCTGGTAATCGATTTTACTATAAATATAAATATATATTGGCTTTTACATAAATTCTAGATTTATAAAATAAACTTTTAATTGTAATTATGTTCGAAAGAAAAGTTTTAACAATTATTGTTCAAAGTAATTTCGAAATAATTTTCATAACATAAGGTGTTTACCTTAATAACAAACAATCAACCCTTTTCTCTTATTAGCTAAACTTGTTAATCTTGAGCTTAGCTAATCTCTGTATGTTTTCTCTATGTATTGCGGACCTGGTATCCTTATCTCGATTATTGTACCGAACTCCGATCTTGGACTTCTTTATATAGTTTCTAGCTATTTGGACTGCTCCGGACTCATTGGAACTAACTGTTACTTCATTTGGGATCACCTTGAGAAGTGTGGCATTACATTCATGTTGTGTCGACACGTTCATGTTTCGTACATTGACTTCAACCAATATGAGGCGAGTACATTCTCGAATTAGTTTCTTATTTATGATATCCCCTATGTTCATTGTATCTAGTGTAAATATTCATATTCTTGACACGATGGTTACACGGATTGGTATACCCGGATCTCGTCATGAGATGTTATTCCTTATTCATGGTGTAGCTTGTACAAGTCTTGTTTCATTGTTATCTTGTACATGTATAGACACTGATTTCCGGGGAGATTTGCTACCTCCCTAGGGAATCCCGTGCCATAGCGTACCATGATTAGATCTACTATACCAGTCGAGGGTGGGGAGTATTTTAGTGTAGATATGTAATCATACCCAACTCTACATGTATTATAGCTCATCCCACATCTCACGTCGGGTGCGGCCCGACCATTACATGCTTCATAGCTGTTACATGTGATTAGCCTGACCTCTACATGCATCATAGCTAACCAACGGTTAGCCTGACCTTACATGAATCATAGCTAATCATATGTAACCAGCCTGATCAAGTTCCCAAGCCGATCACATGTTAAAGCTAGTACTCACACACTTAGTCATAGTATTCTTGCTCATTGACATTTTTTTTTTCCTGCATTTACTTACAGTATTTCCAGTATATCCTTTATTGTACATTTCCCGTACATATACATGCATCTTGTATATTTCCATCTATATACTGCTACATAGTTTATATCATCGATATATAACTGCTATTAGAAATGTACTTTGCTCCTTCCTGACTGGAAAACATTTTCCAGACTATGCCTAGAGGACTGGTATCCGACACTTGTGGACCACAGGGTGAGTAGCTGCAGTCTTGGATTTAGTAGTTCAGTCGTGATTCCGGGAGGTCTAGCCGGAATCACTAGATATCTAGTTAGTTTCCTTCAGTAGTTTATTTGGTACCGGATTTATCTCCGGCATTTTTGTTGAGACTTGGATTTATTGTTGAGTTAGATTTATTTACATTAGACTTGTGTTGTATTCTTATTTATTTCTTCGATTTCTTATCGTGCTGTAGTTATGTGATTGAGTATGTTGTTCTTTTATATAGTGTTATCCGTGTCTCCTTATGGAGTTGGATACTAGTGCGAGATTGTTTAGATAGTGCTTGACCTAGACAATGTTCTACCGCTGATGCTGCGGTGTAGGCTGGACGTACCCACGTACTCGTGTCCCAAAATCCGGGTGCGGGTCGTGACACATTGGTCAAAAGTGCGCTGAAAAGTAGACTGGTGCACTTTTGCTCGGTTCGTTCGATAATACATCAATTGTGCGCCAGAGACTGAAATCTTTCAAAAGTGCGCCAAGAAAAATTTTTCCAAAAATGCATCCCCCTGACATACTTTTGTAAGAAATTGGTAGTACTCTTAATGTACGCACGAGTATGGAATGCATGTCACATTCAACATGTGCCCATAATACAAATTCTCATGTGTACTTCTTGTCACTGTTCTTCTTCTCCAACCAATCTCCCATTGATGCACTCAGAGCTTAAGCTCGAGACTATGACGGTGCTCCATTCCTCAAGCAACAAGAACCAGAAATCAAGAGAAAATCCAAGCTCGAAATTAGGGAACATCTTTTGAAAATACCTCATTTTTAGGGGATCATTCCCTAAGAAAATATACTAATAAAAACCCTCATAATAAAATCAAGATAAAACCATTAACCACCTCAAATCTGGACACTCCAAGAACTAACTATAATCAGAACATTACTAGAAACTAATTACAACAACAAATACTAAGAATAAAACTATAGCCGATTATGTTTCTTCATATTTGTAAGTTGTACTTGCCTATGAAGAAACCATGAGCAAAATAAGAGAAATGAACAAGTGAGGAGAGAGAATGAGAACAAGGATATATATAGGCAAATGGTTGATGGTGAACCGTCGGATCTCTCCAACAAATCTAAGCCACACACCCTACCTACTACCATCACACCATTGATATTAGCCAATGTGCGCCAAGCTTCCATTCAACTGTGCACTTGAAGTATGTCCAAAGTGCGCCAAAAATAAAAGCACTACCAAAAAGTGTGCCAACTTGAGTATATTCCAAGTATACGAGATAGGGGAGTGACATCTCTACTCACCTTAAAAAAATTTCGTCCTCGGAATTTCAGGACTAAAGCCTCTAGAGACATCAGGTCAAGCACATCTAGCTACAAGAAATCACAGACAATATACAAGCAAAACAAATAATATACACATAAAAATATTAATAACACTCTAGCAAGATGATCAATGATCACGGAATTAAAAAAGGCATATGAAGAAAATAACTTATGAGTCAATAAGTGCATATACCGAGACCGAATATAATCCTCGTGTTCTCACGTTGACTCCTCTAAAGAGTGGTGCTCCCAAGCGACACAGACAAGGCGGATAGTCCGATTCTTGAGTACCTTTTCTCTTCGGTCCAAAATGGACACAGGTTATTCCTCGTAAGACAAGTCGGTACCCGCGACTAGCTCAGAATGGTCGAGGATATGGCTCGGGTCTAGGACATACCTACGCAACTAAGATATATAAAATACGTTATGCACCTCACGAAGCGAAGGCTGAAGGGCAAGCCGATAAGCAACATCCCCTACCCGCTCAAGAATGTCAAACGGCCCAACATATCGTGGACTAAGCTTTCCGCGAACCCCAAATCTAATGACTCCACGGGTGGAAAAATTCACAAAAATACGTGGTCGCCAACACAAAACTCTAGAGGCTTATGATACTGATCTGCTGAATGCCTATGTAGATCCTGTGCAACTCACAGTCGCTCTCTGACCTGCTTGACAACTTCCACAGTCTGAGTATCAATTATGGGCCTAACATCTTTCTCTCACTAACGTCATCCCAAGCTAACGGTGACCTACACTTCCTTCCATATAATGCCTCAAAAGGTGCCATCTGGATGCTGGCCTGATAACTATTGTTATACGAGAATTCTACCAAGTGTAGGTATTTCTTCCATGATCTACTAAAGTCTAGGGTACATGCTCGTAAATATCCTCGAAGGTCTGGATAGTTCTCTCGGACTGCCCATCTGTCTGAGGGTGATATGTCGTACTAAATTTTAACTTAGTACCCAATCTCTCATGCAAGCTTTTCCAAAAATGAGAAGTAAACCTCGAATATCGGTCTGATACTATACTTACTGGTATACCATGTTGCCTCACAATCTCCTGCATATACATATCTGCCAATTGTTCCGTAGACTGTCCAATTCTGAATGAAAGGAAATGTGCCACTTTAGTTAGACGATCCACTATAACCAAAACTGTATCTCGTCCGGTTGGGGATCTAGGTAAACCGATCACAAAGTCCATAGTAACATGCTCCTATATCCACTCCGGAATAGAGAGGGTGTAATAATCATGTTGGCCTCTGCTGCTCTCTCTTCACTTATTGATATATCTAGGATATGCTTCTGCATTGTCAGGAAAATGTACTACCCCTCCTGCTAAGAGTATCTGCTACTATATTAGCTTTGCCCGGATGGTATTGAAGTTTCACGTCATAATCCTTCAGCAATTCAAGCAATCTCCTCTGCCTCATGTTCAAGTCCTTCTGGGTGAATACGTATTTTAAACTCTTATGGTCTGTAAATATTTCTACCCGATCACCGTACAAGTAATGCCTCCACAACTTGAGCGCAAACAATACTGCTGCCAACTCCAAGTCGTGAGTCAGGTAATTCTTCTCATGATCCCGAAGCTGTCGTGATGCATATACTATCACTCTCCCATATTGCATCAAAACACATCCAAGACCCTTCCCTGATGCATCATAATACACTGTGAACCCTCCTGATCCTACTGGAAGTATCAGGATTGGTGTTGAGATCAACCTTTTCTTCAGTTCTTCAAAAGTTGTCTGACATTCTGCTGACCATACAAACTTACGTCCTTTCGAGTCAACCGGGTCATTGGTACGGAGATCCTTGTAAAATCTGACACGAACCTCCTGTAGTACCATGCTAATCCAAGAAAACTGCGCACGTTTGCCACGGTCTTCAGAACTGGCCAATTCTCCACCTCTTCAACTTTCTTGGGATTCACTGATACTCCTGCTCCCGAGATGATGTTTCCCAAGAATGAAATATGATCTAACCAGAACTTGCACTTGATAAATTTTGAATACAACTGGTACTCCCTCAAAGTCTGCAACATCTTCTTGAGATGCTTTTCATGTTCTTCTTTATTACAGGATTACACCAGGATGTCGTCGATAAACACTACCACAAACTAATATAAATAGGGCATGAAGATATGGTTCATCAAATCCATAAACACTACTGGTGCATTTTTTAATCTGAATGGCATCACTAAGAATTCATAATGTTCATATCGTGACATGAATGTTTTCTTCGGTATGTCTTCTTCCCGTACTCGTACCTGATGATATCCGAATTGTGAATCAATCATAGAGAATACTCTGGCTTCACTCAACTGATCAAACAGGTCATCAATCCTAGGCAAAGGATATTTATTCTTTACTGTCATTGTATTCAACTGCCTATAGTCAATACATAGTTGGGTCGATCCATCATTCTTCTTCACTAACACAACCGGGGCTTCCCATGGTGACCTGCTAGTACGAATAAATTTCTTCTCATTCAACTCTTTAACATGTTGATACAACTGGCCAAGCAAAAGGTGACATCTGGTAAACCTTATGAGATATAGGCTTCATTCCTGGCATCAACTCTATACTGAACTCTATCTCTTGAACCAGAGGCAATCCTATAAGTTCTTTGGGAAAGACATCCATGAATTCGTATCTTGGGTATCGGTTCTCCTTCCATTGCTACCGCAATGACTCCTTCTTCTTGCTGGCCTCTCGTAGACTTCACGAGCATGAACTCTTCCAAACTAGGGATACGAAATAACACTCTACCCCTATAAAAATCTATCGTAGCATGACTGTCTCTCATTAGTCTATGCCCAAGATAACGTCAAAGTTACCCATAAAGAACTTAATCAACTTCGTAGGTAATAAGTGGTCACACACTACGACTGGACAGTCTAGGCATACCCTACTAACTTCTACAAGCCCATTACTAGTAGTGAGTATATTTAGCCTCTCTGGCAATATCTCGAACTCCAATCCAACACGTGTCGCAAATTGTGCAGATACAAATGAATGTGAAGCTCCTGAATCGATTAATATTATAGCAGGAAAATATGCGACATAAATATTACCTGCCACCACATCACTTGAGGCCAAAGCCTCCTCCAGAGACAAGGTGAATGCCTGCCCTTGGCTTTGTCGAGCTCCTTGTTGTTGCCTTCCCTTGTGGAGTTATCGTGGTCTCTGTTGTCCTTGCTGCTGTTGGTGCTGGTGTTGATGTTGATGCTACCTATACATCTGAGCCTGCGTTGGCAATGGTCGCTGAGCTAACGGCCTCACCGCCAATGTTGGCTCTCCACGCTGCATTGCTCTTGGTGCTAGCAATATAGGAAACAGGGGTGATGCTCCCCCTGACCTCTGCATCAATAGGCATATAGCCCTATGATCGGGGCTACCATATCTCAGGCATAACCTATTTGCTGTCCTACAATCACTCCTAGTATGGCCTCCCTTGCCCTAATACGTACAGCCTATTGATGCTGACTGGCTCTGTTGATGCTGGTGCCTCGGCTGCTGTTGCTGAGCTGGTGTCATTACTGTTGAAACTACCACTTTGCACAGTGCTATGTCATGAATACGAACACCATGAGATGGTGTTGACATTCGGGGTGATGCTTCTCCTCCAATACTCTGTGCATGAGACATCTTCTGGCCTCATGTCCTCGATATCATCCTTTGGAAAGTTAGTTCGTGCCTCCTGGTTGCCACTAATATGTCATCAAAAGTCTGGTAGTTGTGTCCTTCTATCAACTGTAGAATTTCCAAGTGAAATCCTTGCTGGAACCTTATTGCCCTACCTGGCTCTCTTGCCACCATTGTTGGTGCAAATCTACTCAATCGTCTAAATTTTGCTGCGTAGTCGTCCACTGTTCTACCAGACTGCTTAAGGTTAAAAAAACCTTTGCTGCAACTCAAACTAGACCTCGACTCCAAAATACTTAATTCTGAATCGAATCCTAAAATTATTCCAAGAAATAGGCTACCTCAAGCTAATTGTCCAGACGAATTCCATGTCCTTCCTGGTCAGCCTAGTCCTCGGCTCTGCTAGTCTGAAGAAGTCCTGAACAAACCTCCGGTAGTAGCCTGCTAATCCAAGGAAGCTCCTGATCTCTGCTACTAAACTCAGGGTAGACCATAATTCAACTGCTGAGATCTTCTTCGGGTCCACCGAGATTTCATCTTCTGTAATGACATGCCCAAGGAAATCAACATTATCAAGGAAGAATTCGCACTTCGATAACTTGCCATACAACTTCTCCTTCCTGAGGGTCTCCAGAACAATCCTCAAGTGCTGCTCATGCTCCTCTGGGGTCTTCGAATATATCAGAATATCATCTATGAAGACTACAACAAACTGGTCTAGGTACTGATGAAACACCTTGTTCATCAGGTTCATAAACACTGTCGGGGCATTGGTCAACCCAAACAGCATCACCAAGAACTCGAACTGCCCATAACGAGTCCTGAAAGCTGTCTTCGGGATGTCTTCCCTCTTCACCTTCACCTGGTAGTACCCTAACCTCAAGTCTATCTTTGAGAATATCTTGGCTCTGCTCAGCTGGTCAAACAAGTCATCAATCCACGATAATGGGTATTTATTCTTGATAGTGAGGTTATTAAGTGCCCTGTAATCGATACACATACGTACCAACCCATCCTTCTTGGGTACAAACAGTACCGGAGCACCCCATGGTGATGAACTCGAACTGATAAAGCCTTTGTCCTGCAACTCATCCACCTGCTTCTTCAACTCCACCAGTTCACTGTTGTTTACTCTATAGACGTGCTGAGAGATCGGCTTTGCACCTGGCACTAAATCTATAGAGAACTCCACATCTCTGTCCGACGGCAACCCCGGAAAATCCTCTGGAAAGACATCCAAGAACTCTGCAATCAACGGATGTGGTAGATCCCGCTCTTCTACCAAAGCTCCACAGAAATTGCCCTCATTCTGCTCTGCTCCTCGGACGAACGCAAACTCCGTCTCTCCTAGCGTCTGAAATAAAACTCTGCCTCCACGACAATCGATACTAGCGTGATGTCTACTCAACCAATCCATCCCGAGTACTATATCGTAACTCGAAAGTGGCATTACAAGTAAACATATGCTTAGCTCACGGCCTCCCACATAAACCCTCTGGTTCTTGCAAACATTACTGACCAGGATGATGCTACCCCCGTCATGATCTTGCAAGTCCGCGCCAACGGTTCAGACTCAAGACGATGTCTCAGAGCAAAATATATAGATACAAAGCTATGAGAAGCACCAGAATCAAATAAGACATGAGCTGGAAAAGAATCAAGTAAGACTGGACCTGATATTACGTCTCCGACTGACTCTGTCTCCTTCACGGTCAGGGCAAAAGCTCGCCCCTGCTGTGTACCTCTCTGCTAGTGCTGGTGCTGCACGAACTTCTGCTGCTGGGGTTGTAAAGGAGGTCCTCTCTGCTGTCCCGTCGGGTGTCTCGCGGGTATCCTCTGGATAGGGGCTACATCCTGAACTGTACGAACTAAGGTCTTGGTACAATCCCTCAGCTGATGATCTGATGATCCATAAAACAAGCACTGATCGAGCCTCTTCCTACAAATATCCCATCCGTGCCCTGCCTTCTTACAGAAGGGACAAGCACGAGCGGGCTGGACTGGCCTCTATATCGGTACATCTGCTGTACAGGTGCTCGGATAGGCGCATGGAACTGCTGCCTCTGCTGTTGGAAATAGGGCTTCTTGGCTGGACCTGCGCTGCTGCTGCCACCAAAAACATCTCGATCCCTCTTGGGCCTCCAACTCAGGTCTCTCTCGACCTTGCGAGCCTCCCTCAAGATGTCTGTATATGTCTCATGGTTCGAAGAAATGAGAGCCTTCACTTCCCAGTTCAGGCCCTATTTGAATCTACTAGCCCGGTTCTTAGTGTCTCTCACCATATAATCAGCATACCTGCTCAACCTACCGAACTCAGCGACATACTCCTCCACCGACATGTTCCCCTGGTGAAGGTTTTGGAACTGTCGCTCCAGATCAAGTCTCTCAGTAGACGGAAAGAACTTCCTTCTGAACAAGTCCCTGAACTCACCCCATGCCAATCCTGGATCGGTGATCCGTGGCTCATTTCGGAACCAAGTGCTGGCGATGTCCATCATCTGCAATCCCTATGCCTCCACCATTAAGTCCTCCGCAAGGCGGGATAAGTGCATGACGCGCTCCATGCTCTCCCACTAGTCGTCCGTATAGATGATGCCCTATGTTCCCTTGAAAGGCCGAGGATCCAACTTCTTGAAGCCCTGTATAGTGTCGAGCCTGGGCTGCACCTCTCGTGGCTGTGGTGGTGCGGTCCTCTCTACGACGGTGATGGCCACCAGGTGTGCACTCTCAATGCCCTGCCTCATTACCTCAGTCCGTCGGTGTTGTGCCTCAGCCTGGGCTCTCTGGGCCTCCACTATCATCTGGAAAAGTGCAAATAGCTGTGTAGCATCAGCTGGTACTGGCGGTGGTGGCGGAAGAACCCGGAAATAACTGGAGCTACCCTCTGAACTGGGGGAGGAGCACCCCCAAAAGCGGTTGCTGAGACTCCCACCTGAACCGGTGAGGCGACCCTCTCAAATGGAGAAGAAGCAGTAGTAGCTGCTACTCTATCCGCAGCAGGCTGGGAAGTAGCTGAGGAAGCTGATGCTGCTCCCGAGCGATAGAATCTGATCTTCGGAGGCATCCTGAAGACAGATTGAAAATACGGAATTATTATTAAATATAATGCGATATCATCAAAGAAGAACAAAACTTAATTCAAAATGAAAGACAATATTCAATAGATAAAGATTTGTAAAATAGATATTGGAGTTTTCCTAGTTGTGATTGGGTAAACCCTCAGCCTATATCCTATATCCTAAAGCAGGCTCGTAGCAGTACTCGAGTCGAGCACAACTACGATATCTATCTAGACCTGCATGGGTCACCACTAAAAATGTGTCACGACCCGCATTCGAATATTCGGGCACGAGTACATGGTTACGCCCAGCCTACGCCGCAGAATCGGCGGTAGAACGCTGTCTGGGTCATTTCCAACTATCTAACATCTCAATAATATAATATGGTACCTGTCAATCATCTCAACTCCAAACGGAGGAGTAATATGGTATCTCACAGGTATATCAATCTCAATCATAACACAAACTAAGGTAGGATAATGCACGAATGGAAAAGCGAAGGAAGAAAGATACAATCCACAAGTCTGAAATAATAATACATCTGTGAATCTCCACAAAAGAATAGTCTAATACAAGATCACTAATCATAAACTAAACCTCCTCGGTTACTGGTATAATATCCTCCTGCTCTAGGGGAGTATCCTCTAAAGTCTCACCCTCCTGAGGGCCGTAATGTGTGGGACACAGCTCCACTAGCCAATTATCTGGGAAAAATATATCCAGTCAGGATTAGAGCGAAGTACATACCTCTGAAAGCAGTTCCAATAACATAATCGAGCATATATAACAAGCAAAAAAAAAAAGGATACAAGATGCACAAGTAGAGAGAATATACAATATAGGGTGAACAAGCAATAAGCACAATAAGAACTGGAAGTAAATACAAGAAATAACTGCAAGTAGAGAACACGAATACCAGCTATGTGTTTTAGAGTTTAAGTTCGTTATGTGATCGGTTTAGGTTGCACATGAGGTATAAAGGTAACTCCATTATACGTGAGGTGTATAATCGACATGCACATAAGACCAAGAGGGCTTTGATCACATAACCAACTACTACTCTCCCTCCCCAACCAATACTCATGGATCTAATCACGACACTTTACGTACATGATCATAATAGTCACACTAGCACACGAAATAGTGGATGCACAAGAAGCACATGAAAGTCAATACCCGATGCACACGATGAAATACATGTGACTGGGTACCCATTGCACATAGTAGGGGATAACACCTCCTGACGTGATCCATATAGCACTAGTCCGTGAAATCACTGTGTCGGAAATCAATGTATACTATTCTAGAATATGCATATATACAATATTATGAATTGAAAACAAACAGAGAAATGTACTCTCCTGAAGTCCTGAGCAAAGTGTGTCTCTCGATGCCCAAGCTGGTATCTCACAACCTATATATGGTATGTTGTATCAATACAAGGTTCAATGATGAAAATAAATGAAGTTGATGTAATTCTAGGTCAATACGCCGTTTCTAAGTCAAACCAATGAATTCTAGGTTGTAAGAGTCTAATGCTAAGTCACTAAGTCGATATACTATGAAACTATGCTAAACTAGCTAAGCTAACACACCATAGTATATTCAAAGAGTCGTATCCTAAGATACGCAAGTTTCGGGTATAAAAAAAATAGTGTTTTAGTTATATATACAAGTCAATTATTGATAATACTATATCAAAACAAGGAAATATGATACCTTGGTCTTGCACCAATGTGTATCGCACCTAACCCGATACCCAATCTCAATTCCTTGGTTATCGACCCATACCTTGATATCCCAAGGCAACTCAACACCTAGTATGACTAATACCACATATAACTACTACTATAATACCTGGTTACTAACAAACAACAATTTCAAGTATATATATACATATACTTATACTAACTACTTACTAGTACCATAATACATATCAACTACCTATCCTTAATACCAAATCATGTCTAGGTATAGCTTAACTAGTAGATCTATATATAGGTACTAACTACTCTATCTAACTAATAACTATTAATAATAACAATTAGTACAATATATACATACACCTGTAGCTTAACTTGCTAATAGCTAAAACTCTACTAACATACATACATAAATACAGTTAACTGCTAGACTAATGAGGTATATATCTATACTAATCTAAATAACTAACAAAACTAACTAACTATTCATATAATACCTGAAATACAATTACTGAAAGAATCCCCCTCCTTGCCATTTCTCTGCTGAACCTCATTTGCACCATTGTTGTGCCTCAGTTTCCTGTGGAATGTACACAGGGACTTTGCTGCAGTCACTGGTACTATGTCGAGTCCTTCAGGTGTGCAACCCGCATACAGTGCTGTTGTTGCGGTTCTCTTCATTGTGAGTTTCTGTTTTAGCTGTTGGTCTTCGTTATGAAATATCCCGCTGCAGTTGCTGTTGTCTCATTCAATCTTCATCACCATTGCTCTCTGCGCAAATTTGTTGCTGCAGCATCTCTTCATACATCAGCAGCTGCTCTCTTCTTCATTTCCTTTGCTGCAGCTGCAGTCTACCCGTGGAGAACTCAGCTGCTCTCATCATAACATCTGTAGTGGACACAGTGACTGATCCTTAACTGTGTCACTATGTCACTAATCCTTAACTATGTGTTGAGTTTTCAGGTATTCATCTGCACACAGGGTTGCTGTGTCGAGTACCTCCCTTCCTCACTCACTCAAGCATACACAGACACACAACCCTACACAACACTAACACAACTAGGTACATATATATATACACATCTAGGTAACAATGCATATATAGATATATACCTCCCTATTCCATATACCAATATAAATCAACCCTTATCACTAGATATGTACATACATATCTAACCACACATATAAATATATATATGGATATAAACTAACACATGCATATATACATATACCTATAGATATATATGAATACATATACCAAATATCTAAATACATATAGATCCACACTACTACATAAACTCAATTATCCTATTATACACTCTATATAACCCATAGATAGTATCTACCTAAATAAATACATATGCATATATAGGACAATGAGCCAAAACACAAACACATGGAGCGCATCGCACCCGTATCACACTTTCTCTATGATACGCTTGTGTACAGCCCCAACACACAATCAAACATATCCCGAAGGACACATTCAAGTCTAATACATAATTTATGAACAATAAGTATAGAAATTAGAGTGTTTACGTGTCCGTGTCACAATGTGATATGTACAAGGCCCCGTGTCGGAGGAAAACCCCCAAAATCAACCCGTTTCGTCAAATTGACGAGATACGGCCTACACGTATCCAATTATAGACACGATACTAATCACAAACACACAATCAAGTATCAATTAGATCTATTAGATCCATTGACAATCACTATATGTGCCAATCTCGAAATTTTCCCAAAATTGGCACTAATTTGGTCATAACTTCCACCGTAGGTCTCCAATTGACCTAAAACTAAATCCTATGGGTAGCCTATGCATGTGGGTTGGTTTCTCATGGTAAAATCTTAGATCTATAGTCTACTAGAAGGGGGAAAACTGAATTGTACATATTTGAAGATGGATTTCCAATAAAAATGTCTCAATTGACAAGTAGCCCCTCTCTTTGTAGATCTTGGTTTCCTCCTCCTTGCTCCTTACTTGTAGATCCTTGATGTAGAGGCCTCAATGATGAATTTAGAATGATTTTGGTGAAGATTTGATGGAGAATTGATGAGGGAATGAAGGGAAATTGGAAGAGGGAAATGTAGATCTAGAAATTTGGGGAAGAAATAAAATGAGAGCACTCTCTCTCCTCCTAATTATGGATGATCATAAACCCCTCGCCAAGCAATGTATAATGCCCAAATACCCCTTGGGGCCTCTCATGAAGAAATAATTAGGGAGAGAAGGTTCTAGTCTAATGGTTTCACTAATTAATCAAGTCTCTTAATCAATGGGCCTAATTTATGGGCTCAACTTAGACTAGTCTAAAAGTTTGTTTCATGCTCTCTAATTAAAATGTTAGGTCCACTACACAAGTCCAAAATAAATCTACACTAGCAACAAATAATACAATAAATAAATAAATCATGTCATGCACAAATATTGACTATAATTAAATCCTAAAATAATTAATACAAATTGACAATTACCAAACTATCCTTGGATGAAAATGTGAGGGTGACAAACCTACCCACCTTAGAAAAATCTCGTCCTCAAAATTAAGGAAGAAACTATCTACTAAAATAAACAATACAATGCAAGAAAGAATTATACCTCACGACTCGAACAGATACAGATATCGCTCGCGCATCTCTGTCTCTCGCTCCCAGGTACTCTCTCCTGGCGAGTGATGCCTCCACGCGATATGCACCAAAGGAATTGTCTGGTTCCTCAGCACTTTCTCTCTCAAATCCAGAATCTCCACTGGCTGCTCTGGATAGCTGAGAGTAGGGCCCACCTCTATCTCCGAGTGATCCAACACATGACTGGGATCTGCCACGTACCGTCTTAACTGCGATACGTGAAACACGTTGTGCACTCCCTCCAGTGCAGGTGGTAAGTCTAGTCTATAAGCGACTGCACCGACCCTCTCAAGAATGCTGAAAGGACCGATGAATCGCGGACTAAGCTTGCCGCCTCCACCGAAATAAATCGTGCCACGTGTCGAAGAGATCCTTATGAAAACCAGACCGCCAACCTAGCACGAAACACAACCTTAGTACTCTAACAAGCAACAATCAAACACAAACAATACAAAACTAAAGCTATACCTCAAACTCCAAAGGTCTTCGGTGGCTATCGGCCCAATGTCGCTGTCTGTCCTGCGCCACTCGAAGTCTGTCCTTGATAAGATTTACCTTCTCTGCTGCATCCACTACCATCTCTGGTCCCAATAAAGCCCTGTCACCAACATCATCCCAGGACAACGGAGTGCGGCACCTCCGCCCATACAACGCCTCGAATGGTGACATCTCAATGCTGGCTTGGTAGCTGTTGTTGTATAAAAACTCTACTAAGTGAAGGTGATATTCCCAAGAACCTCTAAGATCCACAACACAGGTGCGTAACATGTCCTCGAGAGTCTGAATAGTCCTCTCCGACTGCCCGTCCGTCTGAGGGTGATAAGCGGTATTGAACTTGAGCTGAGTGCCCAAGCTAGCCTACAAACTCCTCCAGAAATAGGACGTGAAGCGACTATCCCAATCTAAGATAATGCTTACTGGAACACCGTACAATCTGACAATCTGGCGCACATATATCTCCGCAAGTCTCTCCGTAGATGTACCCACTTTAAATGGCAGAAAGTGGGCTGATTTGGTCAACCTATCCATGATGACCCAAATTGCATCCTTGCCTCCTAGAGAACCCGGAATCTCCGATACAAAATCCATAGTAACATGCTCCCACTTCCACTCCGAAATGGGCAAAGGCTGAAGCAATCCTCCTGGTCTCTGTCTCTCCGCCTTGACCTCTGGCAAACTAAGCATCTAGACATGAAGCTAGCTACCTCCCGCTTCATGCCATACCACCATACATGCTCCCTTATGTCTCTATACATCTTGTTGGCACCGGAATGCATAGAGTATTGGGAACGGTGTGCCTTCTGCATAATCTCCTCGTGCAATGCTCCCCTTGGTACACACAACCTGGTACCGTGTCGCAATGATCCATCATCTGCGATGGTAAAGTCCTCTGCCAGCCCGACCTGAACCTGTGCTCTAATGCTCCTCAGAGACTCATCCTCATACTGTCTGGCTCTGACTCAGTCCATCAGCTCTGACTGAACCGGAAGTCCCCACATCTGTGCTGCGACTCCCGGTATCAATACCTCAATGCCCAAACTATCGAGATATGCCAAAAGATGCTTGTCTTTAGTCAAGCACATAGCCAAGGGTTACCTGCTCAAAGCATCCGCGACTACGTTGGCCTTCCCTGGATGGTACTGCAAGGATATGTCGAAGTCTTTTATCAGCTCCAACCATCGTCGCTGCCTCATGTTGAGCTCTTTCTGTGTAAACACATACTTTAACCTCTTATGGTCTGTGAAGATCTCTACTCTCTCTCCATATAGATAGTGTTTCCACAATTTGAGAGCAAAGATAACCGCTGCAAACTCCAAATCATGGGTATGGTAGTTCTTCTCATGCGGGCGTAATTGCCTGGAAGCATAGGCAATCACCTTCCCATGCTGCTGTAGTACACAACCCAAACCCTTCCCTGATGCATCACTGTAAATGGAAAATCCTCCTGCTCCTAATGGTAGTGTCAAGATGGGAGCTGTAGTCAATCTCCTCTTCAGCTCCTCAAATGCTGACTGACAATCCTTAGTCCAGACGAATTCCACGTCCTTCTTGGTCAGCCTAGTCATCGGCTCTGCTAGTCTGGAAAAGTCCTGAACAAACCTTCGGTAGTAGCCTGCTAATCCAAGAAAGCTCCTGATCTCTGCTACTGAACTCGGGGTAGACCACGATTCAACTGCTGAGATCTTCTTCGGGTCCACCGAGATTCCATCTCCTGTAATGACATTCCCAAGAAATTTAACCTTATCAAGGAAGAATTCGTACTTCGACAACTTGCCATACAACTTTTCCTTCCTGAGGGTCTCCAGAACAATCCTCAAGTGCTGCTCATGCTCCTCTTGGGTCTTCGAATATATCAGAATATCATCTATGAAGACTACAACAAACTGGTCCAGGTACTGATGAAATACCTTGTTCATCAGGTTCATGAACACTGTCGGGGGTATTGGTCAGCCCAAACGGCATCACCAAGAACCCAAACTGCCCATAACAAGTCCTGAAAGCTATCTTCGGGATGTCTTCCCTCTTCACCTTCACCTGGTAGTACCCTAACCTCAAGTCTATCATTGAGAATACCTTCGCTCCGCTCAGCTGGTCAAACAAGTCATCAATCCGCGGTAACGGGTATTTGTTCTTGATAGTGAGGTTATTAAGTGCCCTGTAGTCGATACACATACGTACCAATCCATCCTTCTTGGGTACAAACAGTACCGGAGTACCCCATGGTGATGAACTGGAACAGAGTAAACCTTTGTCCTGTAACTCATCCATTCGCTTCTTCAACTCCACCAGTTTAATATTGTTTACTCTATAGACGTGCTGAGAGATCGGAATTGCGCCTGGCACTAAATCAATAGAGAACTCCACATCTCTGTCCGGCGACAACCCCGACAAATCCTCTGGAAAGCTATCCAAGAACTCTGCAATCAACGGATGTGGCAGCTCCCGCTCTTCTACCAAAGCTCCACAGAAATTGCCCTCGTTCTGCTCTGCTCCTCGGACGCACTCGAACTCCGGCTCTCCTGGCGTCTGAAATAAAACTCTGCCTCTACGACAATCGATACTAGCGTGATGTCTACTCAACCAATCTATCCTGAGTACTATATCGTAACTCGAAAGTGGCATTACAAGTAAACATACGCTCAGCTCACGGCCTCCCACATAAACCTTCTGTTTCTTACAAACATCACTATCCAGGATGATGCCACCCCCGGTCGTGATCTTGCAAGTCCGCGCCAACGGTTCAGACTCAAGACGATGTCTCAGAGCAAAAGATACAGATACAAAGCTATGAGAAGCACCAGAAGCAAATAAGGCATGAGCTGGAAAAGAATCAAGTAAGACTGGACCTGATATCACATCTCCGACTAGCTCTATCTCCTCCACGGTCAGGGAAAAAGCTTGCCCCTGCTATGCACCTCTCTACTAGTGCTAGTGCTGCACGAACTTCTGCTGCTAGGGTTGTAAAGGAGGTCCTCTCTGCTGTCCCGCCGGGTGTCTCGCAGGTATCCTCTGGATAGGGGCTACATCCTGAACTGTACGAGCTAAGGTCTTGGGACAATCCCTCAGCTGGTGATCTGATGATCCACAAAACAAGCATTGACCGAGCCTCTTCCTGCAAATATCCTATCCGTGCCCTGCCTTCTTACAGAAGGGACAAGCACGAGCGGGCTGGGCTGGCCTTTGCATCTGGTACGTCTGTTGTACAGGTGCTCGGATAGGCGCATGGAACTACTGCCTCTGTTGCTGGAAATAGGGCTTCTTGGCTGGACCTGCACTGCTGCTGCCACCAAAAACATCTCGGTCCCTCGTGGGCCTCCAACTCAGGTCTCTCTCGAACTTGCGAGCCTCCCTCAAGATGTCTGTATACGTCTCATGGTTCGAAGAAATGAGAGCCTGCACTTCCCAGTTCAGGCCCTCTCTAAATCTACTAGCCCGGTTCTCAGGGTCTCTCACCATATAATCGACATACCTGCTCAACCTACCGAACTCGGCGGCATACTCCTCCATCGATATGTTCCCCTGGTGAAGGTTCTGGAAGTGTCGCTCCAGATCAAGTCTCTCAGTAGGCGGAAAGAACTTCCTTCTAAACAAGTCCCTGAACTCACCCCATGTCAATCCTGGATCGGCGATCCGTGGCTCATTCCAGAACCAAGTGCTGGCGATGTCCATTATCTACAATCCCGCTGCCTCCACCATCAAGTCCTCCGCAAGGCGGGATAAGCGCATGATGCGCTCCATGCTCTCCAACCAGTCGTCCGCATAGATGATGCCCTCTGTTCCCTTGAAAGGCCTGGGATCCAACTTCTTGAAGTCCTGTATAGTGCCGGGCCTGGGCTGCACCTCTCGTGGCTGTGGTGTCCTCTCTACAGCGGTGATGGCCACCTGGTGAGCACTCTCAATGCGCTACCTCATCACCTCAGTCTGTCGGTGCTACGCCTCAGCCTGGTCTCTCTAGGCCTCCAACATCATCTGAAAAAGTGCAAATAGCTTGTAGCATCAGCTGGTACTGGCGGTGGTGACGGAAGATCCCCGGAAATAACTGGAGCTACCCTCTGAACTGGAGGAGGAGCACCCCCAAAAGCGGCTGCTGAGACTCCCACCTGAACCGGCGAGGCGACCCTCTCAACTGGAGAAGAAGCAGTAGTAGCTGCTACTCTATCCGCAGCAGGCAAGAAAGTAGCTGAGGAAGCTGCTGCTGCTCCCGAGCGATAGAATCTGATCTTCGAAGGCATCCTAAAGACAGATTGAAAATACAAAATCATTATTGAATATAATGCGATATCATCAAAGAAGGATATAACTTAATTCAAAATGAAAGATAATATTCAATAGATAAAGATTTGTAAAACAGATATTGGAGTTTTCCTAGTTGTGATTGAGTAAACCCTCAGCCTACATCCTATATCCTAAAGCAAGCTCGTAGCAGTACTCGACTAGAGAACAACTACGATATCTATCTAGACCTGCATAGGCCACCACTAAAAATGTGTCACGACCCGCACCCGGATATTCGGGCACGAGTACGTGGTTACGTCCAGCCTACGCCGCAGAATCGGTGGTAGAACAATGTCTGGATTATTTTCAACTATCTAATATCTCAACAATATAATATGGTACGTGTCAATCATCTCAACTCCAAACGGAGGAGTAATATGGTATCTCACAGGTATATCAATCTCAATCACAACACAAACTAAGGTAGGATAATGCACGAATGGAAAAGCGAAGGAAGAAAGATACAATCCACAAGTCTGAAATAATAATACATCTGTGAATCTCCACAAAAAAATAGTCTAATACAAGATCACTAATCATAAACTAAACCTCCTCGGTCACTGGTATAATATCCTCCTGCTATAAGGGAGTATCCTCTAAAGTCTCACCCTCCTGAGGGCCGTAATGTGTGGGACACAGCTCCTCTAGCCAATCATCTGGAAAAAAATATATCCAGTCAGGATTGGAGCGAAGTACATACCTCTGAAAGCAGTTCCAATAACATAATCGAGCATATATAACAAGCAATAGAAAAAGGATACAAGATGCACAAGTAGAGAGAATATACAATATAGGGTGAACAAGCAATAAGCACAATAAGAACTGGAAGTAAATACGAGAAATAACTGCAAGTAGAGAACACGAATACCAGCTATATATATATATATATATATATATATATATATATATATATATATATATATATATATATATATATATATATATACACATCTAGGTAACAATGCATATATAGCTATATACCTCCCTATTCCATATACCAATATAAATCAACCCTTATCACTAGATATGTACATACATATCTAACCACACATATAAATATATATATATATATATAGATATAAACTAACACATGCATATATACATATACCTATAGATATATATGTATACATATACCAAATATCTAAATACATATAGGCCCACACTACTACATAAACTCAATTATCCTATTATACATTCTATATAACCCATATATAGTATCTACCTAAATAAATACATATGCATATATAGGACAATGATCCAAAATTCAAACACATGGAGTGCATCGCACCCGTATCACACTTTCTCTATGATACGCTTGCGTACGGCCCCAACACACAACCAAATGCATCCCGGAGGTCACGTAGAAGTCTAATACATAATTTATGAACAATACGTATAGAAATTAGAGTGTCTATGTGTCCGTGTCACAATATGATATGCACAAGGCCCCGTGTCGGAGAAAACCCCCAAAATTAATCCGTTTCGTCAAATTGACGAGATACGGCCTACACGTATCCAATTATGGATATGACACTAGTCACAAACACATAATCAAGTATTAATTAGATCTATTAGATCCATTGACTAGCACTACATGTGTCAATCTCGAAATTTCCCTAAAATTGGCACCAATTTGGTCATAACTTCCACCGTAGGTCTCCAATTGACCCAAAACCAAATCCTATGGGTAGCCTATGCATGTGGATTGGTTTCTCATAGTAAAATCTCAGATCTATAGTCTAATAGAAGGAGAAAAACTGATTTGTACCTATTGGGAGATAGATTCCTAATGAAAAGGTCTCAATTGACAAGTAGCCCCTCTCCTTGTAGATCTTGGTCTCCTCTTCCTTGCTCCTTGCTTATAGATCATTGATGTAGAGGCCTCAATGATGAATTTAGAATGAGTTTGGTGAAGATTTTATGGAGAATTTATGAGGGAATGGAGGAAAATTGGAAGAGAAAAATGTAGATCTAGAAATTTGGGAAAGAAATAAAATGAGAGCACTTTCTCTCCTCATAATTATGGCTGGTCATAAAGCCCTCTCCAAGCAATGTATAATGTCCCAAATACCCCTTGGGGCCTCTCATGAAGAAATAATTAGGGAGGAAAGATTTTAGTCTAATGGTTTCACTAATTAATCAAGTCTCTTAATCCATGGGCCTAATTCATGGGCTCAACTTAGACTAGTCTAAAAGTTTGTTTTATGCTCTCTAATTAAAAGGTTAGGTCCACTACACAAGTCCAAAATAAATCTACACTAGCAACAAATAATACAATAAATAAATAAATTATGTCATGCACAAATATTAACTATAATTAAATCCTAAAATAATTAATACCCATTGACAATTACCAAACTACCCTTGCATGAAAATGTGAGGGTGACACTAATCTTCTCTGCCGCCTACCAATCTCTGGCGAGATCCTGAAATTGCAACTAAACTTGGTCAACCTATTCCTCAGCTAGAACCTTGGCCGCTACCAAAATACCCTCAATATCCTGTAGCCAATCATCTTCCATGATGGCATCCTCCGTACCATCAAAGTACCAGAAGTTAAGTCGACAAAATCTAACCGACGCCCTTGAATCTATCCTTCCGTCTCTTTCTAGAGCCGTTTGCAACCTCTGGTTCAACAGTACATTTTCTTCCTGTTGCTGGAGTTGCTGATATTGCTGTACCGCCATCTGATGCTGCTGTGTGGCTATCATCCCCTTGATGATCTCTAATAAAGCGGGGGTATCAAGTGCTGCTGGCATTGCTAGCTCTACTAGGGGAGCCGGAACCTCTAGAGCAGGTTGCTCAATATTTTCTGCCACTGTCTCACCTGGGAGCCCAACCACTGGCTCGATCCGAATCGGGTCCTGGAGAAATACTGCCTCATGTTGTTGTCCCATCTCCCCCGGACCTACTGGTCGCCTCGATGCCCCTGATGCTCCGGCAACCAAAGATGGGGATGCCCTGGAAGAAAGGGACAAAAGACATCAAGAACATGATGGGAAGAAACAGAGAAATAATCAATCAAATTGTTCAAGCTGAGTATCGAGAGGAACGGATTCAGGAATTCAAGGAGGAACATTTTTGACTGAGACTCCTAAGGCCATGACACCCCACAAATCTGAAAAATTAGACCTGCATGGGCCACCACTAAAACCTTATCATGCCCCAGTACCAAAATACGGAGACGGACATTGCCAGTTTTCCCGTACAAGGTATAGAACATCGTACGACGGTCACGACTGTAGAAAGACAAGGGGTACATGCTACACTCAAGTCTCTTAGGGTCTCAAAATAACTATGCCTCAATCATTCAAGCAAGTAAAAACAACAGAGAACACGTGAGATAAAGTCGTAAGGCATCCCAAACGCTCCATCGAAATATTCTAAAGATCTAGCCATCAAAATGTTAGGCTAGCAGAATGTCAATAGTTACACAACTGAGATCAGCTGTAGTCTGATTATAGTTATGTAAAAGAAATTGGTGTTCAGACAAGCCGGCTAATAAGTGTCGGTGGCTAAACATCAAAAGAGTAGAATGTACAAGACGAGCAGTGATCAGAAAACCCATTCATGCCCTTCAGCGACCACCTGTCTGGTGCGCGTCATCATAAGGGGGATAAGCTGGATCCTCTGTGTTGGCTCAAAACCTGGCCATACAAAACCAGTGGGGTTAGACCCTAAATAACAAGTACCACAAGGAAGCACGAATGAAGAAACAAAAACCAGATCAAGCATATAGTGCAAGAGCCAAAAATTATTGCGTGTGCCCCATCTTTGGGATAATATGGCACTCATTCACCAAACATGGACATAAAATGCTATACCACCCAAGATAAGGTACGTCCCATGATTATGGTCAAGCTAGGATTTATGTATCGTAGTTTGGTCTAAATTCTATTATAGCATAATGACTCAACTCCCCAACCAAACAAGGACATCAGTTGAACACCACAGACAGTCCATGTCCCTAAGCTACTAGCAGAATTACAATCACAACCAAGTCAGGTTAGAACGACCAAACGATGTTACGACTTGTTATGTGGAGTCTGGGTTATCCCAGATATAATAATAATCATAATAAGCATCCTCAGATCGTGTCATGTCGAGCAGGGCTAACCGAGCCAATATTATACAAGCAGAAAATTATGATCGCACCTATTCCCCATAGGGCCACCGCGCTAATTATCGTACCAGTTCCCCGTAGGGCCACTGCACTAATAAATCAGTAACAGTTCTGTAACCTCCGATTTCCAAATTTCTGAAATAATTAGATTTTAATTTAAATACCAAGTTATAAAATATTTTCTTCTTGAATTCTTGTATTTGATTTTTGACAATATTTGATTTTAGAAGGTGATTTAAAAATCTTTTATAAAAATCATTTTTTCTAAATGTCGCTTTCTTATAAAATAAATAGATGAATGATGATGTAAATATGATACTCTAGCTTCGAATATTTATTGGCTTGAAATCATAAAATTATTTGTTTAATAAAATTTTTGAAGGACTAGTTGTTTCATAATAAATTTTCATATCCATTTTGGAATAGTAAATAAATAAATTATATATTTTCTAGGGTTTTGAAATATGGGTTGATTAGTAGCTAATTTAATCAGTTAGCCTGGAAGCCTCTTAAAACATTTTCATAAATTATATTTTTCTATTAAATTATAAGTTTACCATCTTCCATTTACACCCTCATTTTTCCCACATGAAAAACTCATTTATATATGATCTGGGCCATCCATTATTGGGTCAATCCTCACCCTTCATCCCACACTCTCTCTCCCTATTTAAGTCCCTCATCACCATTCCCAAGAAACCCTAACTAGCCCTCACAAATCCCCACAAGCCACAACCATCACCATTTTGTGTGCTCGTGTCCGTGTGTCCAGCATTACCGTGTCAGCCGTGTTGGCCTCGGGTTCGACCCCGGGTGTCCTACCGTATCCATTCATTTCCTGTGTCCAGATTTACAACATTATAATCAAATTTTCGTGTCCGACACACCCGGACACATCCACCTCCACCACAGCAAACACCCAACCCTGTGTCCGACACACCCGGACACGTCCACCCCATACCACACAGCACCACCATCGTGTCCAGCTCTGGACACGAACCAAAACCCTGACACATACAGAGAAACCCTAACCTAGATCCGCCGCCGGCGACTGGGTTCTCCTCCTCGGCGTCGAGCGCCTGTGGCCGACGAGACGTGCAGATCTGTCGACCGCCGGTGGCCGCCTCGAACCAAGATCCGTCGACCGCTGCCTCGAACCAAGATCCGCCGGTGGCCGCCTCGGATCTCCTCGACCTCGTCGAGCCGTGGCCGCCTCGGATCTCCTCGACCTCGTCGAGCCGTGGCCGCCTCGGATCTTCCCAACCTCGCCGAGCTTCGACCGGACGCAGCCGCCTCGAACCGAGATTCGCTGCCGCCTCGATACGAGCACCGCCGCCTCCTCGGGACGAGAGCACCCGCCACAGCAGATCCCGCCGCCTCCTCGAGATGAGCACCCGACCACCGCGTGACCTCGACGGAGCCCCCACCGCGTCGACCCCGGCGAGACTCCTCCGCCGACGCCGGAGAAAACCCCTTCGTGAGCCCTTCTCTCTTCCCTCTTTCCTTTCTTCAATTCAGTATTTAGTTAATTAATAGTTAGTTAATTTAAAATAATTAGTTCAGTTAATTTATAATTAGTTTAATTATATAATTAGATTAGTTAATTAAATTACTAATCAGTAATTAATTTGTAATTAGTTAATTTATGTAATTAGTTAATTAATGTAATTAGTTTAGTGATAATGTAATTAGTTTAGTATATGTAAATAGCTAGTTTTATGTAATTAGTTATTTAGTTATGTAATAATTAAAAAGGGTTTTTGATTTTGTAAAATATAATAAATCTTGGGGTTTATATTGTTAATAAAAATATAGTTTCAATAATAAAAAAATAAGATCAAAATTTGTGTATTTGGGCTGGTGACCAATTTTACTATAGATATAAAAATATACGATGGCTTTTACATAAAATTCTAGATTTTATATATATAAACTTTTATTTGTAATTATTGTTCAAAATCTAATTTCGAAATGATTTTCATTAAACTAAGTGTTACCTTAATAACAAACAAATGACCATTTCTCCTATTAGTCTGGTATCCTTATCTCGGTTTTCGTGTCGAACTCTGATCATGGACTTCTTTATATAGTTTCTAGCTATTTGGACTTCTCCGGACCCATTGGAACTAACTACTACTTCATTGGGATCACCTTGAGAAGTGTGGCATTATGTACGTTCTTGATTGTTAATATACATATATATAAATGTTTGATTGACATATATACACAAATATGTATTTTGGTATAAAATATATATATTTATATACCTCTATTTAGTGTATATACACATATACGTATTTTGTACAACTACTAATAGACACTTATATATATATTATATACGTTTTATTGGTATATACTCTGAGTGTAAATGTGTATTATATACGTATTCCTACTAGATGACCCTAGTTGACTAGAGCCATGCCTGGCATAGCCCTGAGGCCAGTGTATTTCTATTGTGTGTTAGTGTAGCATCTGATACAAGTGATATTATTATATGTTTATAGGACTGTCGGATTCTCCAGACGATACTCTGGGACAGGACATTGGTATTAACAGCTAAGGACCCAAGGCGAGTACATTCTCTGATTAGTTTCTAATTTATGATATCTTCTATGTTCACTGTATCTAGTGTAAATATCCATGCTCTTGACACGCTGGTTACACGGATTGGTATACACGGATCTCGTCATGAGATGTTATTCCTTATTCATGGTGTAGCTTGTACAAGACTTGTTTTTCTTGTTATCTTGTGCATGTACAGACACTGATTCCCGGGGAGATTTGCTACCTTCCTAGGGAATCCCGTGCCATAGCGTACCATGATTGGATCTACTATACCAGTCGGGGGTGGAGAATATTTTAGTGTAGATATGTGATCATACCCAACCTTTCATGCATCATAGCTCACCCCATATCGCACGTCGGGTGCGGCCTGACCATCTCCATGCTTCATAGCTGTTACGTGTGATTAGCCTGACCTATACATGCATCATAGCTAACCAACGGTTAGCCTGACCTTCATGAATCATAGCTAATCACATGTAACCAGCCTGATCAAGTTCCCAAGCCGATCACATGTTAAAGCTAGTACTCACACACTTAGTCATAGGATTCTTGCTCGTTGACATATTGTTTCTCTTCCTGCATTTACTTACAGTATTCCCAGTATTTCTTTTATTGTACATTTCTCGTACCTATACATGCATCTCGTATATTTCCATCTAGAACTGCTACATAGTTTATATCATTAATATAGAACTGCTATTTAGAGATGTACTTTGCTCCTTCCTGACTGGAAAATATTTTTCCAGACTGTGACCTTAGTAGACTGGTTTCCGACACACTTGGGGATTGGTTGTTACTGATTGCAGGTATGATTATTTTGTCATTTGACTTGTGTTGTATTCTTTTGTTTCTTCAAATTCTTATCGTGTTGTAGTTGTGATTGAGTATGTTGTTCATTTTTATAGTGTTATCCGTGTCTCTTTATGGAGTTGGATACTAGTGTGAGATTATTTAGATAGTACTTGACCTAGACAGCGTTCTACCGCCGATGCTGCGGCGTAGGCTGGACGTACCCACGCTCTCGTGCCCTTATATCGGGTGCGGGTCGTGACACGTTTTAGTGGTGGCCCATGCAGGTCTGACTTCGCTAGTTGTGCGATGTCGTAGTAGTGCGACGTCATAGTTGTACTACTACGTGCCTGCTATTGAATATAGGACATAGGATACTAGGATGAGAGAGGTTACTCAATCACAAATTATTTGAGAGATTCCTGGGACGACCCTTGAGAATCTCATTATAAATTCTAATTTAAATCCTTCCCCTTGTCCCCGTCTGCTCTCGCTTGTTGTTATTGAACTTGATCCTTATTGATCAGTTATTAAATTAAAATCTTGGTATCATTATTGAGTTTGATTCTTGTTGACCAGTTGTTAAATTTAATTCTTGGTATCGTTGTTGAATTGATTTCATATCGAGATGAATTTTTCGGGCTAAAATTTACGGTATTATCTGATGACATATGTTGATGAGGACAGTGAGAAAGGTAAAACGTCTACTTTGGTTATGGACCCTAGAGTTTATCACAGCCATATTAGCTATGGTGACGAGAACGTAGGAACCTGACTTGGATGTACATACTATAGTTATGAAACTTAGAGTTTCTCGCAGCCATACCGGTTGGCGTGGCAAAGATTCTAGATGACGTGATTATAGAGTTGCATACCCTAGTTACGGAACATGTCGTTTATCGCATCTATGCTTACTGGCGTGGCGAGGATTCTGAGTGTCATGATTTCGGATAGACGTGTATGATTATCAGGTTGTATCTTAAATTGGTTCTTAAAGTATCATCTCAAGACTTATCTATTTATGTTATTCCAGGACTTTGTTCCATCGCTTCTTTTCTTTACTAGCAGTAAAGATACCTTCCGTCCTTGATCCAGTTCCTTTTTGCGTTGTTTTCTTTGAGGATTCCTTGTTAGTATGATAATGAATGACTTGTAATTATGGCTGTGTCTTGAGTGTTAGTATTGGTTGAGTGTTGTTAGTAAGTTATAAGTGTTTCCTAGTTGGACATGTGAGCAGTAGGCTTTAATCTAGAGTTAACCCTTAGTATAATACCTTGTAACAATGGGGCTGGGATAAGTGTCGTTAGAGACTGAGAGTAGAAGGAGAGCATAGAGTATCAGAGTTAGTATCAGAGCCAATTATCCGTCCTGGATAATCATGATTATGTAATTGAGTGATCTATGTAAACAATTAAGTATCCAGGAATTGTGTTAAGGATTAATGGAGCATAACGTTCAATTTGATGATTGATATCGGGCGTGTTAAAGGTAAAGAAATATATATATGCATAAAGAGTTATAATGAGGTATCACGAGTAGAGAAATATCGGAATTGGTAATGAAGATGGTGAAGCGTATCACAGATCAGTTTAACAGGCTGGAAAAGTTAAAGGGAAATACTTATACATCAATCGAGATGAGGAACCATACACATACCCATGAGAGTAAAGAAACATGAGTGTAATAGAGGATACAGGTGGTCATGAGTTCTAATGAGCTTGATGAGATGATCCATTAATGAAGCTAGTGATATAATACCAATAGTGCTAATGATTCTATACCGAGGATTAGTCGAGAATAACGTTAATAACAGTAAGCACTCTGTGTTATGATAATTGGATGATATACCAGTTGACATAAATTGAAATCATGAAAGAAAATACAGGTGATGATGACGTTGATCATTGGAGGTAATAGTACAAGTGGTTCAGGCATTACAATTTTAGTACACAATTATAGATACTAGATACATTGAGTGCACCTTGAGTATCAGAGACCGTGAGCATTGACATGTACATTTGTGGAGTTATAAATTAAAAGGTGGAAATAAAATTTTATTTTTAGAATAATTGAGGAGTTGAGATTATGTCAAAATTTTTTTTAGGATTTCAAATATGAATTCAATAAACATGGTTAAGGCTACAAAGATTTTAGAAGTGATTAAATTGTATTTCGATGTGGAGTATCTGATTTTGAGGAGGTATATGCATTTTATTTTAAAGTTGTTCGAGAAGTTAAACCTTGACGATTATTTGAGGATTAATTTTATGGTAGATGAGAGATATGAATATTAATATATGAGTAGATGATATACATGTGTAAGGATCTGGTGATTGAGCATGATCGAGATGGCACCGCAGACTGACTTGGGTGTCCATCTAAAGTTGTATTGGAAAGAGCAGTACTTAGTATGGTGTTGCACTTGACGTGTATTGAGTGATAAGAACGACTAGTATGAACAATTGTAGTAGGAACGGGAACTGACAGAGGGTATGGTACTAAAGAGAGAGAGGTATCAACTTGGATGCATTATTGAATCATGGTTATATTAGAGATTCTTGGCATCAGATTTAGGTGTTAATGGACAGGTGTGTGCAATATGGATATATTCATGGATCTTGTGGATAAATGACTAGTTGATATGGGTACCAGTGTACAGGAATAGGAAATTAGTTAGTGAATGTGCTAGAGTTAAGTGTTTGATAGCAGATACCGCAAGTAATATGTTAGCAGGTTCTTTCTTTCTCTCCTAATGATTCCTTCTTCCATCTTTCGATTGATTGATTTTCCTAATACTGTAGTTCGTATTCATGATTTTCTTGTTAGGATATAACTAGTAGTACACCTTAACAGAGACTGAAATACCATGACCAAAAATACATGACCTATATTTTTCTTAAATTGCATGGCTGTAGGTAGAGTTTTCTTAAACCATGATCGTTAGGATTTTGACCATAGCAAAGATCTATGACAAGGTTATGACCGACAAAAGGGACAAGATGATTAAATTGTGGATGAGCATTAATTTAAATAAAGAATTTAGGGGTTGTTATAACAGAGTTGATGGATCATTGATTTTGCGAAAATCGAGGTATGATTGAAATTCGAGGATAAACATTAACTTAAATTGAGAGTTAAAAAATTCACAGGGCAAAAATCGAGGATTTATTAAGGTCTTGATATGATTGATTATTAAAATTTGAGAAATTTTTTTGGAAGATTATCATTTTATCTATTGATTGCAAGATAGAAATTGAAATTTTATATTATGAATGTTGCATTGAAGATTCTGAAAGTATCGCATCGTTGAGTATTTGAGGAAAAAGAAAATCGGGAAATGAAATCGTTAATGGAATAGTGTCGAATTCAATTCTCGGGAGGAGAATTTAGATTTGAATAAGCATCAATTGAATTTGAGTTAGAGGAGTAAGATGATTGATGGATTAGTGGTTAAAATTTAAATTTTGGAACACGATTTTTATAAATGTGCGTTGATTGTATTTCAATTGGAGGATTGGATATTAAAAAAAAAAAATCCTTGAGTATTTAGATACAAACTTAAAATTTTTTTGGAGGAGATTATGACAAAGGGGATTTGATTTTTAAACTTGAAGATTTTTCAGGAATATGATGTTGTATAATTTTTGAAAGGTTGTGAAATAACATTATGAAATTACTTCATGATTATTGGTTTAAAATTTAAATTTTAATAGAAATAATATGATGAGTAAAGGCAATTATTGAGGATCCTAAATTTCGAGGACGAAATTTTTCTAAGGTGGGTAGACTTGTAACCTCCGATTTCCAAATTTCCGAAATAATTAGATTTTAATTTAAATACCAAGTTATAAAATATTTTCTCCTTGAATTCTTGTATTTGATTTTTGACAATATTTGATTTTAGAAGGTGATTTAAAAATCTTTTATAAAAATCATTTTTTCTAAATGTCGCTTTCTTATAAAATAAATAGATGAATGATGATGTAAATATGATACTCTAGCTTCGAATATTTATTGGCTTGAAATCATAAAATTATTTGTTTAATAAAATTTTTGAAGGACTAGTTGTTTCATAATAAATTTTCATATCCATTTTGGAATAGTAAATAAATAAATTACATATTTTCTAGGGTTTTAAAATATGGGTTGATTAGTAGCTAATTTAATCAGTTAGCCTGGAAGCCTCTTAAAACATTTTCATAAATTATATTTTTCTATTAAATTATAAGTTTACCATCTTCCATTTACACCCTCATTTTTCCCACATGAAAAACTCATTTATATATGATCTGGGCCATCCATTATTGGGCCAATCCTCACCCTTCATCCCACACTCTCTCTCCCTATTTAAGTCCCTCATCACCATTCCCAAGAAACCCTAACTAGCCCTCACAAATCCCCACAAGCCACAACCATCACCATTTTGTGTGCTCGTGTCCGTGTGTCCAGCATTACCGTGTCAGCCGTGTTGGCCTCGGGTCCGACCCCGGGTGTCCTACCGTATCCATTCATTTCCTGTGTCCAGATTTACAACATTACAATCAGATTTTCGTGTCCGACACACCCGGACACATCCACCTCCACCACAGCAAATACCCAACCCTGTGTCCGACACACCCGGACACGTCCACCCCATACCACACAGCACCACCATCGTGTCCAGCTCTGGACACGAACCAAAACCCTGACACATACAGAGAAACCCTAACCTAGATCCGCCGCCGGCGACTGGGTTCTCCTCCTCGGCGTCGAGCGCCTGTGGCCGACGAGACGTGCAGATCTGTCGACCGCCGGTGGCCGCCTCGAACCAAGATCCGTCGACCGCCGGTGGCCGTCTCGAACCAAGATCCGTCGACCGCTGCCTCGAACCAAGATCCGCCGGTGGCCGCCTCGGATCTCCTCGACCTCGTCGAGCCGTGGCCGCCTCGGATCTCCCCAACCTCGCCGAGCTTCGACCGGACGCAGCCGCCTCGAACCGAGATTCGCTGCCGCCTCGATACGAGCACCGCCGCCTCCTCGGGACGAGAGCACCCGCCACAGCAGATCCCGCCGCCTCCTCGAGATGAGCACCCGACCACCGCGTGACCTCGACGGAGCCCCCACCGCGTCGACCCCGGCGAGACTCCTCCGCCGACGCCGGAGAAAACCCCTTCGTGAGCCCTTCTCTCTTCCCTCTTTCCTTTCTTCAATTCAGTATTTAGTTAATTAATAGTTAGTTAATTTAAAATAATTAGTTCAGTTAATTTATAATTAGTTTAATTATATAATTAGATTAGTTAATTAAATTACTAATCAGTAATTAATTTGTAATTAGTTAATTAATGTAATTAGTTAATTAATGTAATTAGTTTAGTGATAATGTAATTAGTTTAGTATATGTAAATAGCTAGTTTTATGTAATTAGTTATTTAGTTATGTAATAATTAAAAAGGGTTTTTGATTTTGTAAAATATAATAAATCTTGGGGTTTATATTGTTAATAAAAATATAGTTTCAATAATAAAAAAATAAGATCAAAATTTGTGTATTTGGGCTGGTGACCAATTTTACTATAGATATAAAAATATACGATGGCTTTTACATAAAATTCTAGATTTTATATATATAAACTTTTATTTGTAATTATTGTTCAAAATCTAATTTCGAAATGATTTTCATTAAACTAAGTGTTACCTTAATAACAAACAAACGACCATTTCTCCTATTAGCCTGGTATCCTTATCTCGGTTTTCGTGCCGAACTCCGTTCATGGACTTCTTTATATAGTTTTTAGCTATTTGGACTTCTCCGGACCCATTGGAACTAACTACTACTTCATTGGGATCACCTTGAGAAGTGTGGCATTATGTACGTTCTTGATTGTTAATATACATATATATAAATGTTTGATTGACATATATACACAAATATGTATTTTGGTATAAAATATATATATTTATATACCTCTATTTAGTGTATATACACATATACGTATTTTGTACAACTACTAATAGACACTTATATATATATTATATACGTTTTATTGGTATATACTCTGAATGTAAATGTGTATTATATACGTATTCCTACTAGATGACCCTAGTTGACTAGAGCCATGCCTGGCATAGCCCTGAGGCCAGTGTATTTCTATTGTGTGTTAGTGTAGCATCTGATACAAGTGATATTATTATATGTTTATAGGACTGTCGGATTCTCCAGACGATACTCTGGGACAGGACATTGGTATTAACAGCTAAGGACCCAAGGCGAGTACATTCTCTGATTAGTTTCTAATTTATGATATCTCCTATGTTCACTGTATCTAGTGTAAATATCCATGCTCTTGACACGCTGGTTACACGGATTGGTATACACGGATCTCGTCATGAGATATTATTCCTTATTCATGGTGTAGCTTGTACAAGACTTGTTTTCCTTGTTATCTTGTGCATGTACAGACACTGATTCCCGGGGAGATTTGCTACCTTCCTAGGAAATCCCGTGCCATAGCGTACCATGATTGGATCTACTATACCAGTCGGGGGTGGGGAGTATTTTAGTGTAGATATGTGATCATACCCAACCTTTCATGCATCATAGCTCACCCCACATCGCACGTCGGGTGCGGCCTGACCATCTCCATGCTTCATAGCTGTTACGTGTGATTAGCCTGACCTTCATGAATCATAGCTAATCACATGTAACCAGCCTGATCAAGTTCCCAAGCCGATCACATGTTAAAGCTAGTACTCACACACTTAGTCATAGGATTCTTGCTCGTTGACATATTGTTTCTCTTCCTGCATTTACTTACAGTATTCCCAGTATTTCTTTTATTGTACATTTCTCGTACCTATACATGCATCTCGTATATTTCCATCTAGAACTGCTACATAGTTTATATCATTAATATAGAACTGCTATTTAGAGATGTACTTTGCTCCTTCCTGACTGGAAAATATTTTTCCAGACTGTGACCTTAGTAGACTGGTTTCCGACACACTTGGGGATTGGTTGTTACTGATTGCAGGTATGATTATTTTGTCATTTGACTTGTGTTGTATTCTTTTGTTTCTTCAAATTCTTATCGTGCTGTAGTTGTGATTGAGTATGTTGTTCATTTTTATAGTGTTATCCGTGTCTCCTTATGGAGTTGGATACTAGTGTGAGATTATTTAGATAGTACTTGACCTAGACAGCGTTCTACCGCCGATGCTGCGGCGTAGGCTGGACGTACCCACGCTCTCGTGCCCTTATACCGGGTGCGGGTCGTGACAAGTTCCAACCTTCATATAGAAAAAATGTTGGCTCGGTCTTAAATATAAAAATGTCGAATATTGCACTCTACTACATGCGAGTGATATACAATATCCGTGGTTGCCAGCCTTGCACGTCATAAAAATTATCACGGGGCGACCCATCACGCACGATCTGGGGATGTTGTTCTCTCCCCATATTCTAATCAGCATTTATGTTACCTAATTAACTCTACAATGATATGAAATTCTCTGTCGTGGCCACAATAATATTTTTCTTAATGATGTCGTACAGAGTACGAGCACATTTGATACGAATCCATTTAATATAAGGAGTCAAGTCTGGATCTACCCAAATATAGATGCAACATTAAATCAAGCAATAACCTAGCCACGCAAAGGTTCTGACCCATTATTATTTTCCTGCCAAGAATTCAGAAATTTAATATTATGCAGCGAGCAAGAATTATCATGTCATGTTCAGTGTACATGCTGGCCAATGTCCCACACTCAATGTACAATGTAGCCTTTATAAACAGGCGAGCAGGACAAGTGTATCAGCATGAATACAATAACCAAGTCAGGATACCAAACCTATCAGTTGGTCACATGAATCATGTTTGATCAGGTTAGGAGTCACAATTAATTAGGAATCTTATATCTCATATGATCGAGTCACGTTCATGAACGCCTCATCAATTCCTCAAATTCTGGGATCATAGATCATCAATCATGGTCAAGCTCAATTAATCTAGAATAGGCATCAAATGCACAACAGGACCCATGCATGCACAATCAATCACAAGATGTCCAGGGTCGGCGCACTTTGTAAGTGCCAATATAGGCTAGTCAGGAATAGTGGCGCACTATGCGCGAGCAAGCAACTATATGGCACACAACCTATAACACTAGGTCCCAGAAGTCATGGCCCCAAAGTCTATAACATGGCGCATAAAATCGATAATAGAGCAGGAGAAAGATGTGACGCACAAATCAAGAATTACAAAAATAGGCGCATTCTACTCATGAAAGCAAACTTGCGCACAAAGCAAGAGTCACAAGAATAGGAAGTGGCGCACCTTGCAAGTGCAAACAACTACAAGACAAAACACGAGTTCCCAGACGACGCGACAGTCGAGGACACGATAGTCGAGGGCCTCGAGGATCGAGATGTGCCAAAGTCAAGGCTCGCTTATCGAGACTGAACCGAGCAAGAGTGCGCCAAGAGTTAACAAGTGCGTCGGGCTATTAATCCATCAAAAGTGCGCCAACCGTTGAGCGTCCATAAAATGTGCCAAGGGTTGTGTGTATAAGAGCGGCGCACTTTTAATAGTTAATGCACAATGTGTCAATTGTGCGCCGGTCTGCTGATTTGGTTAAAAGTGCGCCAAGGAGTAAGTTGGTCAAAAGTGCGCTAAAAAGTAGACTGACACACTTTTGCTCGGTTCGTTCGATATTACATCAATTGTGTGCCAGAGGCTGAAATCTTTCAAAAGTGCGCCAAGAAGTTTTTTTTTTTCAAAAATTCATCCCCTTGACATACTTTTGTAAGAAATTGGAAGTACTCTTAAAGGACGCACGAGTATGGAATGCTGGTCACATCCAACATGTGCTCATAGTACAAATCCTCATGTATACTTCTTATCACTATTCTTCTTCTCCAATCGGCCCCCCATTGATGCAATCAGAGTTCAAGCTCGAGACTATGCCAGTGCTCCATTCCTCAAGCAACAAGAACCAAAAATCAAGGAAAAATCCAAGCTCATAATCAATAAACAACATCTTTTGACAATACCTTATTTTTAGGGGACCATTCCCTAAAAAAAATATACTCATAAAAACCCTCATAATAAAATCAAGATAAAATCATTAACCATCTCAAATCTGGAAACTCTAAGAACTAACTATAATTAGAACATTACTAGAAACTAATTACAACAACAATTACTAAGAATAAAACTATAGCCGATCATATTTTTTCATATTTGCAAGATGTACTTGCCTATGAAGAAAACCAGAAACAAAATAAGAGAAATGAACAATTGAGGAGAGAGAATGAGAACAAGGATATATATAGGCAAGGGGTTGATGGTGAACCGTCGGATATCTCCAACAAATCTAAGCCACACACCCTACCTACCACCACCACACCATTAATTTTAGCCAATGTGCGCCAAGCTTTCATTCACCTATGCACTTGAAGTATGTCCAAAGTGCGCCAAAAATAAAAACACTACCAAAAAGTGCATCAACTTGAGTATATTCCAAGTATAGGAGATAGGGGAGTGACACGCACTTTTGGCTAAAAATGGATCTGGCGCACTTTTGGCTAAAAAGTGGATTGACGCACTTTTGGCTAAAAAGTGGATCTGATGCACTTTTAGTTAAAAAAGTGGATCTGGCACACTTTTGGTTAAAAATTGAATCTAGTGCACTTTTGACTAAAAAGTACTGTTCTTCTTCCCCAACCGACAAGAAAAATCTAAAAACTTGTTTTGGCCATAAAAACTTTATTTTAACTCTGAATTAAGTGATTCAAAATTCAAATTGGTCAAAATGTAAAGCTAAATCACATAAAATAACTAGTTTTAGGAAACAACTAGTTTTAATAGATCAAAATCAAGAAAAAGTAATAGAACCCATTGTCACGTCCCAGTCCCAAAATACGTAGGATTAGGAATACGACACACCAGCCATATGTATACGAACTCCAATATATGGAAACTATATACACACGTACGCTGTACATGAATATCAAATCCATTACTGGTAATATACTGTCAACAAGTCACACACAATCTATATCTCATCCACAGCACAAACAAATAAATAAATGGGAATAAATAACTGAATATCAAATAGGAAGTCTCAAAGTATGATAGTCGGATGAAAACAAATCCACTGCAAACCGACTATACTAAAAACTACTAAAAGAGAGAAGAAATCAAACTCTAATATAAGATAAATGTCCAACAAGAAAAAGCAACTAGAATATCCATCAGCTGTGATGGATCAAAGGTACTCTAAAGATAAGACCTCCTCAGTCTGGTATGAAGCGTCAGGTCCGGGTCCGTACTCCTGTGGATACTCCTGCCCGTCTATATCTGGAAAGGGACCAGGTCCTCAGAGGGACATAACAAGATACATATAAACATGCCAATAAAGTACTGAAAGTAAACATCCAATGGGTTGCCTAACCATCTATGTGAATGCAGTTTGAGAACAACTTTCCAACAAGTGGGCTACCTGGCTAAAATGGGATTTGCATGATTCTCTTGGAGATTCAGGGGCCTATAAAGCATGTCGTCTTTTGAACGCCAGAGGCCGCCTGATAATATATAATATATAGTGGTCATCATGATCGCGCATCTCCGACGGAGCGTACGGGTTACACAAAGAAAGTGCAAAGGAGCCCAAATGCCTTACTTGTTGTTCTCCCCACTACATGCTCTAAGCATGTCATATCCATGACACGATGATACCTCTAAATAACTGCCAGGTCTACTAGCATACAAAGTTTCTATCAGCAGTTATCCCTATCCGTCGCACGACCTATACGTACCAGTGGCCAGCCGAGTACGCAAGTCCGTGTCCTACATGTGACTCACACTCGTGTAAGAACAATGTCATGGCCAATGAAACATAAGAATGCCTCATGATAATGTGGTGGTCTCATAGAGTAGGTGTCACGCCCCAATCTCCCGCAAGCTCAATAGTCCCTGCTGAACGTGAAATCACCACGTTGCAGCTCTCCCGCGGGACAATCGTTCTCATCGGGACATGATGCCGTACGAGCCTGGAGTTGTGCTCGTACAAGGCGATGTTGTTAAACACCAAAGTTATCATCGAAACAACCAAGTTACAGCAGACGCCAATTTGTGTACCAAGCACACATCAGAGTATACGCAGCGAAGCTCATGATAGGGTCCAAATGAAATGCTCCGAGGCAATGCCACAAAGGCGATGCCACGAAGACGATGAAATTCTCTTGCTCTTTTCTCTAGCCCACAAAGGTACTTACAGTTCATACATCTTGTCCCATATATCCAAGCAGCACCACTACGCCTGCGTACCTGAAATATTTGCCCACAAACGTGGGTCAGTACACAGCCGTACTAGTGAGCGGGGTAACCCACTCGTCTAAGCCGACACTAAGTAAAATAATGAATGCAACCAATTAAATGGTGATCTTTCTAGTTGAATCCTAGATTCGTTTAATGGCATATGAATGACATGTTAAGGAAAGCAGTAAAGCAGTTTACGCATGCAAGCATTCAATCTCAAACCAAACAACAAGCAGTTATATATATCCAACCCGTCTTACTCAATGCCATCGCTTGCATGATAACATATCGAACCATCAGTCTCGCCTCAACATCCATCCTCAACCAAAGTTTATATTCTAAACTCGAGTGCACACTCTTGCCGAGGCAAGGTGGCCGCGCCAACACGAAAGCCAAACCAACAAAAGAAAAGCAAGCCAATATTATTCTATATGAAGTCACTGGCCAGAAGCCACGAAGGACATTGATCGGACCAAGATCAATAGGGCAATCCTACCCGATCCAGGGTTGGGCAGCTACTCCCGCCTGGTGGTATCGGACTACCAGCACTGCGCCCAATCGCGCGATGTCCATTATTTCCTCCATGGTGGAACGGTCCCGGTGCCTCGGTGCCTCATCCCGTTCCAGGAAACGAAACCCTGTCCCACACAGGTTGTCCGTGACAATGCAGACACAGTAGGTATGACGAGAGGATCGAAACATTCTCGCCCCACCAAGCGATCCTAGACTCGTTCAACCGATATCCAACCAAATATCCATAACCATTCTTCCAACATATCCAACCAAGAGATCCAAATCTCGACCTCAATATATAGCCCAAGGCACCAATATATCAAGTGTTTCATAGGCACGATGCCTCTTCTCAACACAGAGATCAAATTGGTGCAACACCCATACTCAAAGCAAATCCCATGGCACAATGCCGTTTCAGTGGCACAATGCCCCATTCGTGGCACGATGCCCCATCAAGCGACACAACGCCCTCGCCGATGCAGTTGTTCGGTTTCAAACCACAACTGCTCGCTTTGCAAGACAAAGCGACCAAGTGATACCCGCGCACGGATGCACGTTCGCTCGCCCGAATTCCCGATATTCCCATTGCCTCAAATGTATCATTCCAACCGTCCAAGTAAAATCCCAAGTATCCAACCGACTGCCTCAATTGTAATAATCCAACTCAAGCTCCAACTATCCAACGCGTAAATTATTTCAAGCCACAATCATATCCAAGCCAACGACGTACACTCTATGCATGCCTCAGTGTAGTGATTCTCAATGTTTTAGCCCAAGTGTTCAAGCATTTTACGTGTTTTCCATATTATTAGGCATGAAGGAGTAGAGGAGAAGGGAAAGCCCACTCACAATGATTGATCCCGTTAGATATCCTGTCCTGCCGATACGGCCAATCCCTTGAACCCGTGGTCCGATGCAAGCGCGATCTACTCAACTGGTATGACCATGCGAGCAGGCCGTGCTCTCCAAATCATCCGACCGATCGGACTAAGGAAGACGACATTATCGCTTCCATTCAGCTATTCAGTAATGTTCTGAACGAACACCTGATTTCGATCGAACCCGCTAGCCATCTGCACATTGAAACCAACTCGATTAATCCTTCTTCCCAAAAATCCAACATTTCAAATGTAACCAGCATTTGATTCCTTCAATCCGACTCAGCGTAACGCTCCAAGCGGTTGCGGGGCGTTACAGTAGGTCCATATGCATATACATAATAAAAACATAATACGACGTCACCGTCGTTGCACCCAAGTTTCCTTGGACGCGCAGTTTATATAGCAGTTTAAAATATATGAATTAAATGACAGAAATAAAATATGCATGCATCATATGGAATGTAATCACAGTACAATGGCAAGGTATATTTGCCTGACAAGCAATCTGTATAGTGTAAGCGTCCAGATGTCAGGTACACAAGATCAGAAACTAAGGCCTCCGAATAAATATCTTCGGATGCTGAAATAAACATCACCAACGTTTCCGGAATCAGCGAGATAGCTAGAAAACACTATCCTTTCGTCCAATTTGGACACAGGTGCAAAACGGTAATTTTGGGTCAAAGCGGGATCCACATGTAGCCCACTTTGCACCAAAAAGCATGCCAGGGGTAAAGGTCTCTAAATATGACAAATTATAGGTCAAACAAATTTTAAACGTCAATACGAACTCAACCGTATATCCAATTTTGGATTTCGGCGAGCCGAACACAATTTTGCCCAAAAAATCAACCGTAGGGCCCACAAATATGCGACTTGGTCAACTGTCTCAGAATTGTGTGAAAATTGGGTCACAGGACCAGCGCAATACCACGAGTCCAGTGGCGTAATTTTGCCATATTCTGACAAGCGTACAATAAATGGTGCAGTGTTTTACAAAAGTCAAGATACGAAAACTTTTCGCGGATACGGGTTGAACCCGACGCGCACACGTGTCCGAATCAGTTTTTGCGAAAGCCCACATGTCTGGACATACCTTACGCGCCTTTTAGTGCAATTGGTACGTCACGGGATGGTCCCATTTGGCGGGACGCGCTCCGTATCACAATTTTGGAAGTTTCAAAAACGATTTTTTCATGATTTTTAACCCAGTTTAATTTTGCATACAACATCAAATAAAATATTATAATTAACAAAAAATAATCTCGGTTACATGGTCTTCACTTAGCAAGAAGAAAATCTACGTTTGGATCTCTGTGGTGGGAGATACGAGTCCTTAAACATGAGTGGTTGCAGCAGTTTTCTGAAATTAAAGTTATGATTTTTGTCCAACTTGGTCTCGGTTTTCACCTAGGGTTACGCGTTGTTCGAAGGAAACTAATATACATAGTTGGAAGAGGGATATGTCATAAACTTATCGGTGAATATGGGATCGAATTTGGTCGAGCGATGGAACGGGAATCAGCGCCTGAACAGGGTTAAGTCGTTGTCAATTTCCTGTGCGGCGCGCGCGGGATGACGCGAACGACGAGCGGCTCGGGGTTGTGGAGATGGTAAGGGTTTAGGGTTTGGGTTTATAATGGGTTATATATATATATATATATATATATATATATATATATATATATATATATATATATATATATATATATATAGGTTGAGAGAGGGGGAGTTTACTTGCGCGCGCACGGGGGGGGGGGGGGGGGGGGGGGGTTATTCGCTGCTGCTGTTGCTGGGATTTGCTTAAGCGGGTAGGCTTAGGGGAATGGGTTTGCAGGTAGGCTTAGGCGGGTAGGGTTTAGGTTAGTGGTTTTTTTCTTAGGGTTTAGTTTATTTACTTTAATTATTTCTTTTCCTTTTTCTTTCTTTTCTTTTCTTTTCTATTTATTAATTATATATATATATATATATATATATATATATATATATATATATATATATATATATATATATATATATATAATTTACAGAAAATTATATTTGTTCATAAATATAATATTTTATCCTTCCACAAGGTCTCCTACATAAAATAAAATAAGATAAAATAATAGTTTGCTCCATAAATCTCTAAATGCATATTTACCTAGTAGTTAAAATCCAATAAATTATATTTCTTCTAATTAACTAATAAATATTATAATTAAATTAAATAGTTAATACGATTTTAAAATTAGGGGTTTTACATTCTACCAAACTTATAAAAATTTCGTCCTCGAAATTAAAACTAAGCCACGATAGAAAGTCAAGGATGGTATAAGGTAGAAATTAACAAAGTAAATTCATACCTTGGTCTACGAATTGATACGAAAAACGTTTGCGCATGTCGTCCTCGCGCTCCCAAGTGGATTCTCCTGGCGCGCCATGCTTCTATGCCACGCGGACCAAGGGAATAGACTGGTTCCTCAACACTTTCTCTCGACGATCAAGGATTTCCACGAGTTGCTCTTGATATGACAAGCTCGGCCCAATGGTGATCTCAGAATGGTCGAGAACATGACTGCTATCTGCCACATATCGCCTGAGTTGCGACACGTGGAATACATCATGTACTCCCTCGAGTGAAGGTGATAGCGCAAGTCGATACGCCACTTCTCCCACTACTTCTAGCACGTCAAATGGTCCGATATACCTTGGGCTCAACTTGCCACGCCCTCCGAATCGAATGGTGCCTCTGGTAGGTGATATCCTCAAGAAGACGTGATCGCCCTCTTTAAACTCCAAGGGACGGCGATGAAGGTCTGTCTACTGCTTCTGTCTGTCTTGCGCTGCTCGCAAGTGCCCTTGTATCTTCTTCACTGTCTCAACGGTGTTGACTACCAACTCTAGTCCCAGAATCTGACGTTCTCCCACGTAACTCCAACACACGGGAGACCTACACTTTCTTCCATACAATGCTTCAAACGGAGCCATCTGGATGCTCGCTTGATAACTATTGTTATAAGAAAACTCAACAAGATGTAGGTGGTCCTTCCATGATCCTCCAAAGTCTAACATACAAGCCCTCAACATATCCTCCAGTGTCTGAATAGTACGTTAGGACTGTCCATCTGTCTGCGGATGATAAGATGTATTGAACTTCAGACGAGTCCCAAGACTCTCTTGCATGCTTCTCCAAAAGTGCGATGTAAAACGCGAATCCCTGTCTGACACAATGCTGACCGGTATGTCATGCAATCTCACGATTTGCATCATGTATAAGTCAGCCAAAGCTTCTGTAGACTGACCAACTCTAAAAGGCAAGAAATGGGCTGACTTGGTGAGTCGATCCACTGTTACCCATACTGCATCTCTCCCACTTGGGCTCTTAGGAAAACCTGTGACAAAGTCCATAGTGATGTGCTCCCACTTCCACTTAGGAATCGGAAATGGTTGCAATAAACCTACTGTTCTCTGATGCTCCGCCTTTACCTGTTGACATACTAGACATTTACCTACAAAGCGAGCTATCTCTCTTTTCCTCCCATGCCACCAAAAGTGCTGTCGTAAGTCACGGTACATCTTGGTGCCTCCAGGATGGATAGAATACATCAAACTATGAGCTTCTGCCATCAACTCCTGTCGAATCTCTCCATTGGGAACATATAGACGATTACCACATCGTAATGTCCCGTCATGATGAATGCGCAATCCCGTCTGCTCTCCGGCCTCTATCCTTTCTTTCAATCTCCTGAATCTGGCGTTTGTAGGCAATGCTGCCTTGATCCTCTCTACTAGTGATGATTGTACTTGTAAATTGGCTAATATCCCATCTGCTCCGGGTAATATCACTTCTATGCCAAGCTCTTGCAAGTCCTCCAATAATTCCTGTGTCGTCAAGAAGTAAGCTGCTGGTTTCCGGCTTAACGCGTCTGTTACTACGTTAGCCTTGCCTGGGTGATAATGTAGCTCCATCTCAAAATCCTTCATCAACTCAAGCCATCGATGTTGCCTCATATTTAGCTCCTTTTGTGTGAAGACATACTTGAGGCTTTTGTGGTCTGTATAAATCTCCACTCGTTCTCCATATATGTAATGTCTCCATAGCTTCAGAGCAAAAACAACGGCTGCAAGTTCCAAGTCATGCGTTGGATAATTATTCTCATGCACTCGTAATTGTCTAAATGCATATGCAATCACCTTGACATGCTGCATCAACACGCATCCCAAGCCTTTCCCTGATGCGTCACTGTAAATCACATAACCTCCTGATCCTGATGGAATAGTCAATACTGGCGCTATGGTCAGTCGCTTCTTCAACTCCTCAAAAGCGGCTTGACACTCGTCGGTCCATACGCACTCTTGATCCTTACATGTCAACCGAGTCATAGGTGCTGCTATCCTTGAGAAATTCTCCATGAACCGTCGGTAATATCCCGCAAGTCCAAGGAAACTTCTCACCTCCGATGCTGATTTAGGAACGAGCCATGTCTCGACTGCCGAGATTTTCTCTGGATCAACAGAAATACCATCTCCCGTAACGACATGCCCAAGAAACGAGACTCTGTCCAAGAAAGGCTCACATTTACTGAGCTTCGTATATAACTGCTCCCTCCTCAATGTCTCTAGAACAATCCGCAGGTGCTTCTCGTGCTCCTCGTGGCTATTCGAATAGACAAATATGTCATCTATGAAAACGACCACGAACTGGTCCAAATACTGATGGAATACTCGATTCATTAAGTCCATAAAGATAGCTGGGGCATTGGTCAACCCAAATGGTCTCCACTAAGGAAAAAGGAAGATTCTCCACCAAAGGGAAAGCTGATTGCCATCATTATAAAGTTTCTCCACTAAGAAAAAAGGTTATGGCCATCATTACTCGAGACAGGCAGGCGCCGGTTCACCCACTGATAATAATAGGTCACCCCTAGGACTTATAGTATAAATAAGGCTCACCAAAATCAAAGAATTTCCTGAAAACTTCAAAACCCTTAAAGAACTTCAGAGTTTCTTAGGATTACTTAATTATGGCAGGAAATTTATTCTTAATTTATCTGAACGAGTAAAATATCTACAAGAAAAACAGTGTTCTTCATTAATATCAATCTTATTTTCTTCTTTTGACGTATACCTTATCATGTTAATATTCCAATGGACAGTTTTAGGGTTCTGGTTGTATTTGTCTCCAAAACCTCTAATGTTGGTAAAGTCTATGTTTTCTAATTTTTGTATCATGTATTTCACGTCATTTCTAATATCATGCAGGAGATCTACTATAAAATTATATATTCCATGTTCTGGGTGATCTCTACTAGACATGTGTACTATGTGTTCATAATTGTTATGAAGGTTTAAAAAGCATTGGTGTGTGTCTGCAAAAATAAGCTCAGAAAATGGTTGTTCATTGTTCATGTGTCTATGTAATGGAAGTTCTTAGAGAAATTAATGAACAAACTGTTTACGCTTTTTATGAAAAGTATTCGGGGGCCATTGATTTCTTTAAATAGAAATATAGCAGTGATTCTGATGAAGATCACTTTCATATTCTAACAATGAAGAAGTAGGTAGTACTAGTGGTGGAGGTATGACCCTGGAAGGAATACCCACCGAAGAAGTAGGATCTATTGGACCTCCCCCTGAAAGCCGCATGCCAACCAGGGCTATAATATCCTACACCAGAAGCCAACCCGAAAGTAGAAAGGAGTGGATTAGATATCATAAAGCCAGCGAAAATAGGCATACAGATGGACTTATCTTCAATATAGATGAGATCCCGCATAGAAAAATAAAAGAATACACTGGTGAATAGTCACACCTAATAGGGGGAATTATATATCATTTACCAGGTAACATTAACACAGCCCAATTTATTCATTATGCAACCAGCTTCTGGAAGGGAAGCGCTAGAGCCTGGTTGGTTAGCCTTGAAACCAATAATAAGGCAAAGGGAGATGAGATTAGAGCTAACGGAGATCCCCAAGAGGCATTAGCAAAATTATTAGGTCTCATGTTAGCCGACTTCATAGGAGACGATGGTACCGACGATAAAGACTATGACGAACTACTACATAAAATGATTTTATGCGATATTTGTTTACTTAAAAAATTTATTACTAAATACATTGGTTTTATTTTCCAATTGAAAAATACAGGACAAAAGGATTTCTGGATTAAAGGATTTTTTTACAAAAACTCCCTATCCTTGGAATAATATTATTCAAGAAAGATATAATAAAATGAGAAATAATGTTCACACTACTGGCATACTCAAGAAAGCTTGTATGAAAACGATGGAAACAGTATGTGAACAAGTAAGAGCACAAAAACAAATGGATAGAACCATTAAGAAATCTAGGTTAGGATATTCATGTTGTTCTAAATATAACACGGATATCAATGCAGAATTTGGATGTCTACCCGAAGCCACGAGATGGAAGAAACAAAGAAAGAAATTTTTTAGGAGAAAAGGAAAAGGGAAAACAAAGAATAAAATTACTAGGAAAAAGTGAAAACTGGCTTTAAAACAGCAACCCCAAAAATATGAGAAAAGAAAATTCATTAAACGAATTTTTTTTAGAAAAGGATGTAAATGTTTTAAGTGTAATAAGGAAGGTCATTTCGCTAATGAATGTCCTAACAATATTCATACAATAGTTATTGATGACTTGGAAGAATATGGTATCAACATTGGGACTATTGCTGATATAAATAGTGATACTTCTGCTTCTTCTATATACGAAATAGAGTCAATATATTCGGACGAACAGTCCGATGATATAGATGAACAATCTGGGGACGATATATATGGATCCATGAAACATTTAAAAATTAACATGGTCACCATCAATAAAACCCAAAACCAAATTAGGATAACCCTATTAAATGACAATACGATATTACCCAGAAAGGAAGGAATATCAGCAGGATATATTATATATGCAAGCAAAAGTTGCAGGATTAGAAGATATCACACTCAGAAATTATTATTAGATATTAGAATATTCTTGCCATTAGGCTATTATGACATAATTCATAACATACCATTACATGCCACTAAAAATATATTCATTACTTATGGTTTTATTGAACCCGTTTCTCGAAATAATGTTTCCATAATAATGAAAAATACTACCTTCGAGGATAGAGATTATCTCATTGAAAAAGGTAATCATTTGGGTTTATTGGTTATACACAAATATGAAGACTTACCTATAATAGAAGACACCCCACCTAAATCCCGTATTAACTTCCATGGATCAAGCTCTAGTGAATTGCACGATTGCTATTATGAATTTAGAATTTATATGAATACTCTAATTTCAGAGGAAACTACTAATTCTAGTATTCCCCAGAGTGAGGGAGAACAATTTAAAATCACCGATGATGACCTTGAAAAGCTGAAAGAAGCAATTCCACATTCCGATAAAAAAGAAGTTTATAAACCAATTTTTTTTTCAGTCTAGATTCTTGAATAAACATACTTATGTTTTTTGAAAGAATGCAGAAAAATATAGAATTAAAAGGGGATGAAGATTTTTCCTCTATCAGTCTATTAGACAAGAGAAAATTGGAGAAATTAAAATCTAAATATCCCAAGATGAGGTATTTACATATAGGCATAATACAGCTCAAAATAACAGGGCTATTCCGAACAGGAATAGATACTCCTATTCTAGTAGTATGCATGGATGAGAGAATCATCAATAATCCACTAAATAGTATAATAGGAGGAGCAAAATCTAATTTAGTTAAAAGATTATTTGAATCAACATAGATCCAGATTTTTCTATAAGCTTAGATGATCACAATATAGAAAAAAACTTGCACACTATCAGTTAGCCTCCAAGGAATAGAATTAATGCCCGGTTCCAAAGTACTTGGAATACAATGGGAACATTGTATGGCATTAAACGACACACCAACCTTCAAATCCATCACACCCAAAAATCTAGTAAGATTATTTGAGGTAGGCATGGGAAAGACTATCCAACCTAGACTTATTAAATTAGAACACCTCAAGAATGATAGTGAAATGAGAGTATTCATTAAGTCTTTAAAACCAAAAATCTAAATACCAACAGAATATTTTATAGCTTCTGGCAATACTATATCTACTAGAATCGAAGGAGGAAAACAACCTCTAAATCAAAAAGATTATGAGGCCACAACTTCAAATATTCCCAATATCACTAGATCTAACTCAATGGACAGTTTAGTTAGTATTGAACTAACACATAACATTTTACAAGATATACAACATAGAATGAGTATTAGCACACCGATAGAAGGAAGAAGCAAGACTATGCTAGATAACCAGCGTGCTAATGAATCGGAAAAAATGTCAGTAAAAATTTCTTTATCACAAATAAAGGATAGAAGTAGAATTCTATCACTCCAATAAATGTCCAAAACTACTAACTGGTATAGAGAGCACACGAGTTATAACGAAAGTCAAATAGATCAGGCTTATAAGATGGATCATCTTTTACGAAAATTTAGAGACATTATACGAGAAGTCAAAAGATCTAACTATAGGACTATTGTAACATATGGACAGAACTATACAAGTAATCAGGAAGCATATTAAAAAATTTGAGAAAATTAACCCTGACAAGGGGGCAAGAACTCAAGCAGAATACTATAGAACTTCCCATTGACGATACCCTAGAATTAGAAATAGCAAGCACATCTCTTGACAATATAGATCTATCTATAAAAACTTGGAAAGAATTGTTAGAACTCCCGGATACTCCTTCTGATATAAACATGGTCAGGACCATGGACTTAAAAGTAAAAACACAGTTACATATATACATACCACTTACCATATGTATATCAAGATATACTGAATTTACTATCCATGCTCTCATTGACACAGAAGCTGAGGCTAGCCTGTTACAGGATATTTTTATTCCTCAAGATCTATGGCAACAACTTGATAAACCAGGAAAACTAAACGATTTTATGGGACGACAGGTTTCCGTCAACCATAAAGTAAAAAACCTTAGGGTTCATTTCCCAGATTTACAAGGTCATTCTAACATTTATATGTTTGATTTTGTATTACTACCCAAGGATTTTGACAGTGATTGCATTATTGGTATGGATAATTTACAACACTATAAGCCATATAACACACACACATTTGACCTTGATGGTATATCTATTCATAGAGTACATTTTCCTATCTCTTTAGCCTCGACCTTTACACATACAGCACAGCGTAGTGAAAAACCAGTCACACTTATTGATTACACAAAGGTCTGTACTTATAATCTTCCCAATAACAATAAATTACAAAAGACTATTTATGGAATGCTAGAACCATTTTTTCTGATAATCCATTAAAAGCCTTTGATAAAGCCCCTAGATATTGTAAAATAGAACTATTAGAACAATATAAAGAAACCAATATCAGAATAAATAGCATTATGGTTTCCCCTTCCGACAAAGAGAAATTTGCTAAACAAATTAGCGAACTTTTAAAATTAAAGCTTATCCAGAAAAGTTTCAGCAGACATTATTCTCTAGCTTTTCTTGTAAGAAATCATGCTGAAATAAAAAGAGGAAAAGCAAGGATGATTATTAACTACAGAAAGCTAAATAGTTATACTAAATTCAATGGATATTTTATTCCCACAGCTGAGCATCTTATCAAACAAATTCAAGGTGCTAAGTATTATAGTAAATTTGATGCTAAATCAGGTTTTTGGCAAATAAAATTAGAAGATAAAAATTTCGTAGAATTAACGGCTTTCAGCTGTCCGCAGGGACATTTTGAATGGTTAGTTTTACCATTTGGGTTGAAAAATGCCCCACAGATATTTCAGAAATGGATGAATTCTATTTTTGGGCATCTACCTTTTGTAGTGGTTTATATTGATGATATCCTCGTTTTCTCGAACTCAGTTGATGAACACAAAGAGCATTTACTACACATTTGTAAACTATTGCTCGATAATGGTATTATTCTTAGTCCCAAAAAAATTGAGCTATTCAAAAATGAAATTGATTTCTTAGGAAAAACGATACGAGATGGACATGTTTTATTACAAGAACATATATACACCAAAATCAAAGAATTTTCTGAAAACTTTAAAACCCTTAAATTCTTAAGCTATTATAATGCAATAGTAATACTTACAAGGGTTGAACAAGGCTCTGATACCAGTAACATGTTCAAGCACACACAGACCTTTGTGTAATCAATAAGTGTGACTGATTTTTCACCACGCTGTACTGTATGTGTAAAGGTCGAGGCTAAAGAGACAGAAAAATGTACTATAGGAATGGATATACCATCAAGGTCAAATGTGTGTGTTATATGGCTTTTAATTTCTCCATTTTTCTCTTGTCTAATAGACTGATAGAGAAAAAATCTTCATCCCCTTTTAATTCTATATTTCCCTACATTCTTTCAAAAACATAACTATGTTTATTCAAGAATCTAGACTGAAAAGAAATTGGTTTATAAACTTCTTTTTTATCGGAATGTGGAAAGCTATTTGGCCTACTCGGCCCAAAGTCATATTATTAAGAAAGTCAATGATTTTGGAAGGCCCATTACCTTCATCAGTTAAGGGCCTGAGACGATCCACCAGAATAGTGTGCTTGGAGGTAGAGATCAAATCATTTGTTCTTGCAGCACTTCTTGCCGCCTCAAAGAATTCCGTGGCCGCCATCAGTCTTTCATGTTCTTCATTGAAACCTTGTTTTGAAAATTTGATGTATTCAAAAAAAGGTTCCTCAATGAGCCTATCAAGCTCCCAAAGTTGGTAAGAAGGGAAGAGTTTTATATATTGTCGTTCTTCCCAGATACACCATACTTTGAATCTGAATACGGTCTGGAATTTAGTGGCGTGAGTGAGTGCCGCCTTGATGCAAATATCCGGGAGGCAATCTCGGTATTCGTCTTTGAAGATAGTGTTCATATATATTTCATGAACTAGCCCCTTTCTGATATGAGGCTTGAACTTCTGGATATCCCGGAAGCAGGCAAGAATACGGGGTCACCTGTTATAGTTGAGAATTAACTCCTCGTTCTTCCCGCAGATATTTCAGAAATGGATGAATTCTATTTTTGGGCATCTACCTTTTGTAGTGGTTTATATTGATGATATCCTCGTTTTCTCGAACTCAGTTGATGAACACAAAGAGCATTTACTACACATTTGTAAACTATTGCTCGATAATGGTATTATTCTTAGTCCCAAAAAAATTGAGCTATTCAAAAATGAAATTGATTTCTTAGGAAAAACGATACGAGATGGACAAGTTTTATTACAAGAACATATATACATCAAAATCAAAGAATTTTTTGAAAACTTCAAAACCCTTAAAGAACTTCAGAGTTTCTTAGGATTACTTAATTATGGCAGAAAATTTATTCCTAATTTATCTGAACGAGTAAAATATCTACAAGAAAAACTTACCACTGAACAAGCCAAATACAAAGAAACAACTGGTGAACAATCAAGAAAATGGAATACGGATAAGATTTCTATAACACTTGACCCAAAAGAGATTGAAGAAATTGCTAGAATAAAAGAATCCATAAAAAAAGAAAATATTCTTCATTTCCCGCTTGACAATGATATATTAGTATTACAGACCGATGCCTCAGATAACTTCTGGGCAGGAGTATTAATTGCCAGGCAGAAAGAGATTGTTGCCTACACATCGGAAAGATTTACTAAAGTACAAATAAAATACGCTACATATGACAAAGAATTATTAGCAGTCAAACTGGCCATAAAAAGCTTAAAAATCTATATTCTATATAGACATTTCTTAATTGAGACTGACATTAAATTAGTTGCACATTTCCTGAAGAAGAGGACTATTAATAATCCCGAAGAAAACCTTCGACTGATTAGAATAGCAATGTACCTAGAAATATTTAATTATGATGTCAAGTATATTCCTGGATACACTAACTTCCTTGCGGATACTCTTACCAGGTTATGATAGATGGAGGACGAAGATTTTTATAAAAAATTTCGAGACCTCTTTCAAGAAATGAAGAGGCAGGGTGAGTTCAAGGAAGTTGCCCCTAGAAAGGCCAAAGATAACAATATAGCAGAGTCATCAAGGGTTGAACAAACCCAGGAGGCAAACAGCCAAACTTTCCCCAAGGCGAACAGCCAAACTCAGGCGAACAGCCAAAGGTACCAGGTGAATAACCAAAATACCCTCCAGGCGAATAGCCAAATCAATAAAGGAAAAAACATACTTGGGGCTATTCCTAGGCCCATGTTCCTACCTGCAAGGCCTGTAGTTCCACCGACGCAGTTTTCTGGACCTCCCAGGCCACCAATGACACCAGCACAATTTTCAAATATTATAATAAAAATTGGTACAATACGGACATGGAAAATAAAGATAAAGCAGTCTGGAAAAGATTTAATGGCTGCTTTCGGGCTTTTCAGTCTCGCGACGTAAAGGGAGCCAGTTATTGGCTGACCCAAATAGAAAGGACACTTCTAGCCGAAAGACAGAAAAACTCTTTGCTCGAGAAGAAGATGACGGAGATCCACCAAATGGCCTCCAGGATGGTCAACTTCACCTCTACTTCCAGATCTATCGCACTTGCCACAAAGGAGCGGGATCTCTTCACTGGCACCTCTGTCGAACAAAAGGAGCTCAGGAAAATCTTCTCCCAGGTCCGAACCAATGATCTGGTTAATTTCCGCATGACCGACGTTCTTGAATTACTCAAGGCTCTCGGGGTGGCTACCCCAAAGATCGAGGAATTCAATGCTGAAGTTACAGTTCAAGAAATGCTGGCCATGCATCAACAACAACTGCTGGATGATTCGCGGGTGATAGTTTTTTTCAAAAAGTTAGAAGACACTGAGATTATCAGCTTCCTCCAGAACGAGGAGTTAATTCTCAACTCTAACAGGCGACCCCGTATTCTCGCCTGCTTCCGGGATAACCAGAAGTTCAAGCCTCATATCAGAAAGGGGCTAGTTCATGAGAGCTTGATAGGCTCATTGAGGAACCTTTTTTTGAATACATCAAATTTTCAAAACAAGGTTCTGGATGATTCGCGGCTGATACTTTTTTTCAAAAAGTTAGAAGACACTGAGATTATCAGCTTCCTCCAGTACGAGGAGTTAATTCTCAACTCTAACAGGCGACCCCGTATTCTCGCCTGCTTCCGGGATATCCAGAAGTTCAAGCCTCATATCAGAAAGGGGCTAGTTCATGAAATATATATGAACACTATCTTCGAAGACGAATACCGAGATTGCCTCCCGGATATTTGCATCAAGGCGGCACTCACTCACGCCACTAAATTCCAAACCATATTCAGATTCAAAGTATGGTGTATCTGGGAAGAACGGCAATATATAAAACTCTTCCCTTCTTACCAACTTTGGGAGCTTGATAGGCTCATTGAGGAACCTTTTTTTGAATACATCAAATTTTCAAAACAAGGTTGCGATGAAGAACATGAAATACTGATGGCGGCCACGAAATTCTTTGAGGCGGCAAAAAGTGTTGCAAGAACAAATGATTTGATCTCTACCTCCAAGCACACTATTCTGGTGGATCGTCTCAGGCCCTTAACTGATGAAGGTAATGTGCCTTACAAAATCATTGACTTTCTTAATAATATGACTTTGGGCCGAGTAGGCCAAATAGCTCGGAATGAGGATCTACTCTTAAGCAATGATCCTATAAGGAACATGGTGGACTCCGATGGAAACTCCGACTAAGGGAAGCTTGGTGGGTCTATTTGCTATGAAAAAAATCTGCTACAAAACTATTTTATATAGATATCTACGAAAGCTGGGACAACAAAAAAATCACCAAAAGACGGAAAAACGAAAAAGACAACGAAGGCAAAAGCAACGACAGCAACAACAACGTCAGCAACTAACACAGCAATTAACACAGATCAGAGAAACAATTATCACAAGAAGACAAGAATTACAAGAACAAATTGATCCGCTAAGAAGAACCATAGAAGAAAGAGAGATAATGGTTAGCTCTCTAATTGAAGAACGAGAACAGACCATGGAGACTTGACATGACAGGAGTAACCCACTTACTGTCCGTGGAATTTCCATGTGGCTTGAGGACAATCGCAATAATGACATCTTTGACAGTAATAGTTCCGACCACTCTGAAAGTATTCCTGACAGCTCTGAAAATGATGATAGCCAAGACTCCGGATCAAGCAACCAACAGGATATATGGGACGACACCTGTCTAATAGACTGATAGAGGAAAAATCTTCATCCCCTTTTAATTATATATTTTCCTGCATTCTTTCAAAAATATAAGTATGTTTATTCAAGAATCTAGACTGAAAAGAAAGATTTCCTCTGAAATTAGAGTATTCATATAAATTCTAAATTCATAATAGTCATCGTGCAATTCACTAGAGCTTGATCCAGGGGAGTTAATACATGATTTAGGTTGGGTGTCTTCTATTATAGGTAAGTCTTCATATTTGTGTATAACCAATAAACCCAAAGGATTACCTTTTTCAATGAGATAATCTCTATCCTCGAAGGAAGTATTTTTCATCATTATGGAAACATTATTTCGAGAAACGGGTTCAATAAAACCATAAGTAATGAATATATTTTTAGTGGCATGTAATGGTATGTTATGAATTATGCCATAACAGCCTAATGGCAAGAATATTCTAATATCTAATAATATTTTCTGAGTGTGATATCTTCTAATCCTGCAACTTTTACTTGCACATATAATATATCCTGCTGATATTCCTTCCTTTCTGGGTAATATCGTAATGTCATTTAATAGGATTATCCTAATTTGGTTTTGGATTTTATTGATGGTGACCATGTTAATTTTTAAATGTTTCATGGATCCATATATATCGTCCCCATATTGTTCATCTATATCATCGGACTGTTCGTCCGAATATATTGACTCCATTTCGTATATAGAAGAAGCAGAAGTATCACTATTTATATCAGCAATAGTCCCAATGTTGATACCATATTCTTCCAAGTCATCAATAACTATTGTATGAATATTGTTAGGACATTCATTAGCGAAATGACCTTCTTGCATTATTGGTATGAATAATTTACGACACTATAAGCCATATAACACACACATTTGACCAGCTAAATATCCCAAGATGAGGTATTTACATATAGGCCTAATACAGCTGAAAATAACAGGGCTATTCCGAACAGGAATAGATACTCCTATTCTAGTAGTATGCATGGATGAGAGAATCATCAATAATCCACTAAATAATATAATAGGAGGAGCAAAATCTAATTTAGTTAACAGATTATTTGGCATCAACATAGATCCAGATTTTTCTATAAGCTTAGATGATCACAATATAGAAAAAACTTGCACACTATCAGTTAGCCTCAAAGGAATAGAATTAATGCCCAGTTCCAAAGTACTTGGAATACAATAGGAACATTGTATGGCATTAAACGACACACCAACCTTCAAATCCATCACACCCAAAAATCTAGTAAGATTATTTGAGGTAGGCATGGGAAAGACTATCCAACGTAGACTTATTAAATTAGAACACCTCAAGAATGATAGTGAAATGAGAGTATTCATTAAGTCTTTAAAACCAAAAATTGAAATACCAACAGAATATTTTATAGCTTCTGGCAATACTATATCTACTAGAATCGAAGGAGGAAAACAACCTCTAAATCAAAAAGATTCTGAGGCCACAACTTCAAATATTCCCAATATCACTAGATCTAACTCAACGGACAGTTTAGTTAGTATTGAACTAACACCTAACATTTTACAAGATATACAACATATAATGAGTATTAGCACACCGATAGAAGGAAGAAGCAAAACTATGCTAGATAACCAGCGTGCTAATGAATCGGAAAAAATGTCAGTAAAAATTTCTTTATCACAAATAAAGGATAGAAGTAGAATTCTATCACTCCAATAAATGTCCAAAACTACTAACTGGTATAGAGAGCACACGAGTTATAACGAAAGTCAAATAGATCAGGCTTATAAGATGGATCATCTTTTACGAAAATTTAGAGACATTATACGAGAAGTCAAAAGGTCTAACTGTAGGACCATTGTTTTGAGACATATGGACAGAACTATACAAGTAATCGGGAAGCATATTAAAAAATTTGAGAAAATTAACCCTGACAAGGAGGCAAGAACTCAAGCAGATAATACTATAGAACTTCCCATTGACGATACCCTAGAATTAGAAATAGCAAGCACATCTCTTGACAATATAGATCTATCTATAGAAACTTGGAAAGAAGTGTTAGAACTCCCGGATACTCCTTCTGATATAAACATGGTCAGGATCATGGACTTAAAAGTAAAAGCACAGTTACATATATACAAACCACTTACCATATGTATATCAGGATATAATGAATTTACTATCCATGCTCTCATTGACACAGGAGCTGAGGCTAGCCTGTTACAGGATATTTTTATTCCTCAAAATTTATGGCAACAACTTGATAAACCAGGAAAACTAAACGATTTTATGGGACGACAGGTTTCCGTCAACCATAAAGTAAAAAACCTTAGGGTTCATTTCCCAGATTTACAAGGTCATTCTAACACTTATATGTTTGATTTTGTATTACTACCCAAGGATTTTGACAGTGATTGCATTATTGGTATGGATAATTTACGACACTATAAGCCATATAACACACATTTGACCTTGATGGTATATCCATTCCTAGAGAACAATTTCCTGTCTCTTTAGCCTCGACCTTTACACATACAGCACAGCGTGGCTAGGTTAAACCAACCTAAGCAATGGGGGTACTGTGACAAGCCGCAGAATTGTGGGTCAAAACGGATAAAAGGTATAGAATTATAGAAATATATTCTAGAAAGATCTTCCAATGCAATATGATGATTATATTCAAGAACTTCCATTACATAGACACATGAACAATGAACAACCATTTTCAGAGCTTATTTATGGAGACACACACCAATACTTTTTAAACCTTCATAACAATCATGAACACATATTACACGTCTAATAGAGATCACCCAGAACATGGGATATATAATTTTATAGTAGATCTCCTGCATGATATTAGAAATGACGTGAAATACATGATACAAAAATTAGAAAACATAGACTTTACCAACATTAGATGTTTTGGAGACAAATACAACCAGAACCCTAAAACTGCCCATTGGAATATTAACATGATGAGGTATTCGTCAAAAGAAGAAAATAAGATGGATATTAATGATATTAATGAAGAACACTACCGTAGTTTCCTTAAATTACAGAACCAGGAACTTCTTGGAGAAATTGACGAACAAATTGTTTACGCTTTTTATGAAAAGTATACGGGGGCCATTGATTTCTTTAAATGGAAATATAGCAGTGATTCTGATGAATATCACTTTCATATTCTAAACAATGAAGAAGTAGGTAGTACTAGTGGTGGAGGTATGACCCTGGAAGGAATACCCACCGAAGAAGTAGGATCTATTGGACCTCCCCATGAAAGCCTCATGCCAACCAGGGCTATAATACCCTCCACCAGAAGCCAACCCGAAAGTAGAAAGGAGTGGGTTAGATATCATAAAGCCAACGAAAATAGGCATACAGATGGACTTATCTTCAATATAGATGAGATCCCGCATAGAAAAATAAAAGAATACACTGGTGAATGGTCACAACAAATAGGGGGAATGATATATCATTTACCAGGTAACATTAACACAGCCCAATTTATTCATTATGCAACCAGCTTCTGGAAGGGAAGCGCTAGAGCCTGGTTGGTTAGCCTTGAAACCAATAATAAGGCAAAGGGAGATGAGATTAGAGCTACCGGAGATCCCCAAGAGGCATTAGCAAAATTATTAGGTCTCATGTTAGCCGACTTCATAGGATACGATGCTACTGACGATAAAGACTATGAGGAACTACTTCATAAAATGATTTTATGCGATATTTGTTTACTTGAAGAATTTATTACTAAATACATTGGTTTTATTTTCCGATTGAAAAATACAGGACAAAAGGATTTCTGGATTAAAGAATTTTTTACAAAAATTCCCTATCCTTGGAATAATATTATTCAAAAAAAATATAATAAAATGAGAAATAATGTTCACACTACTGGCATACTCAAGAAAGCTTGTATGAAAACGATGGAAACAGTATGTGAACAAGTAAGAGCACAAAAATAAATGGATAGAACCATTAAGAAATCTAGGTTAGGATATTCTTGTTGTTCTAAATATAACACGGATATCAATGCAGAATTTGGATGTCCACCCGAAGCCACGAGATGGAAGAAACAAAGAAAGAAATTTTTTAGGAGAAAAGGAAAAGGGAAAACCAAGTATAAAATTACTAGGAAAAAGTGAAAACCGACTTTAAAACAGCAACCCCAAAAATGAGAAAAGAAAATTCATTAAACGAAAAAAATTTAGAAAATGATGTAAATATTTTAAGTGCAAAGAAGCCCAAATGCCTTGTTGTTCTTCCCACCCCATGCTCTAAGCATATCATATCCATGACACGATGATACCTCTAAATAACTGCCAGGTCTACTAGCATGCAAAGTTTCTATCAGCAGTTATCCCTATCCGTCGCACGACCTATACGTACCAGTGGCCAGCCGAGTACGTAAGTCCGTGTCCTACATTTGACTCACACTCGTGTAAGAACAGTGTCATGGCCAATGAAACATAAGAATGCCTCATGATAATGTGGTGGTCTCATAGAGTAGGTCCATATGCATATACATAATAAAAACAGAATACGACGTCACCGTCGTTGCACCCAAGTTCCCTTGAACGCGCAGTTTATATAGCAGTTTAAAATATATGAATTAAATGACAGAAATAAAACATGCATGCATCATATGAAATGTAATCACAGTACAATGGCAAGGTATACTTGTCTGACAAGCAATCTGTATAGTGTAAGCGTCTAGATGTCAGGTACACAGGATCAGAAACTAAGACCTCCGAATAAACGTCTCCGAATGCTGAAATAAATATCACCAACGTTTTCGGAATCAGCAAGATAGCTAGAAAACACTACCCTTTCGTCCAATTTGGACACAGGGGCAAAACGACAATTTCGGGTCAAAACGGGATCCTCATATGGCCCAATTTGCACCGAAAAGCGTGCCATGGATAAAGGTCTCTAAATGTGACAAATTATAGGTCAAAAAATTTTAAACGTCAATACAAACTCAACGGTATGTCCAATTTTGGATTCCGGTGAGCCGAACACAATTTTGCCCAAAAAATCAACCGTATGACCCGCAAATAGGTGACTTGGTCAACTGTCTCAAAATTACGTGAAAATTGGATCACAGTACCAGCGCGATGATAGATGCAGTGGCGTCGGTTAGATTTTGTCGACTTAACCCCCTGTACTTTGATGATACGAAGGATGCCATCACCGCAGACGATTGACTCCAGGATATTGAGGGTACTTGGCAGCAGCCTAGGTTCCAGCTGAGGAACAGGTTGACCAAGTTTAGTTGCAACTCCAGGATCTCGCCAGGGATTGGTGGGCGGCAAAGAAGATCAGCTTGATGCAGCCTATTTCTTAGAATAATTTTAGGATTCAGTTCAGAATGAAATATTTTGCAGTCGTGGCTCAATTTGAGTTGCAGCAAAGGTTTATTAACCTCAAGCAGTCTGATAGAACAATGGACGGCTACGCAGCAGAATTTAGTCGATTGAGTAGATTTGTACCAACAATGGTGGCAACTAAGCCAGGTAGGACAATGAGATTCCAACAAAGACTTCACCTAAAAATTCTACAGTTGGTAGAAGGACACAACTACCAAACTTTTGATGACGTATTAGTGACAGCCAGGAGGCACGAACTAACTTTCCAAAGGATGACATCAAAGACAAGAGGCCAGAAGAGGTCTTATGCACAGAGTATTGGAGGAGGAGCATCATCCCGAACGTCAGCACCATCTCATTGCATTCGTATTCATGACATAGCACCGCGCAGAGAGGTAGTTTCAACAGTAACGACACCAGCTCGGCAACAGCAGCCGAGACACCAGCATCAAAGTCAGCATCAATTTCTGAGAATAAAATTTTATAAGTCAAACGAAACAAGAGAATAAATTTTTTACCCTAAATTTGTCCAAGAATAAAAAAAAAATTCAACATACCAAACATCTCCTGAAAGATATCTCACAGACTGTTATCCATGCATCAGGCTGTGAATATCCATTAAAAATACATTTGAAAGGATTCCAAGCGAAATCCTTTCAAAATACATACAAGCATTATAAGGGTGCCTAGAACTGTCTTCAAAGCAAGAAAACGAAAAATAGCAATCTCAGTCAAACAGAAGAAGAATTGTAGGTTTTAGTTAATCGGAAACATCAAGACACTAAATTGTAGGTTAGTTGATCCGAAACATCAAGAAACTAGTACTCAAATAACCCTGCAAACTCAATGGTCATCATAACCCAAATTCCAGGTATTGCACAAATGTATACACAGATGATTCAAGCAGCTTCAATACATAATAAAAAGCTCAACTTGAGAGTCAAACAGTGGACATATGGTGCAAAAATGATAAAGTAAATGTCCAGCACATCTGAGCTACCTGTTCAGAATCTTCAGCCACAACATGGTGAACCCTGATTGTAGTGGTTTGAATACAACTCAGGTGCTTAATTTAAAACTAGTTACTACACTGCATAACCACTAATGTCCCGCATGGTCCCGCTGGCCAACTTGGTATCGTCGGACGGCAGGGTCATGTTAGGCAAATGCCCAACACGTTGGCTCGACTATCCTTTCTCCTGACTGGCAAAAAGTAATGCCCGTGACTAACCAAGAGAGGACGTGACTCGCACAATTACTCCGCAAGTACATCTACATGTTTATTGATTACTTCACAGCTTATACATTGCATGGTTCCAAATTGAATTTATTGGACATGGGTATTGGTGTTAGATGGATTTCTGTAATCCACTCACATAACTCTTGTTACTACATGTTAAAGTCGAGAAACAAGGAACCAAATACTAATGCAAAGGGTCATAATAACTAAAAATGCACTAGTAATGTATAAGTAGATCATACATAATCTGTCAACACCAGATCCCCAATTGATTTATTTTCTTCTTGAGGCCACTACATCTTTCCATGGGTGGAAGTGTCAACCAACACCTCACCATTCTCATTTCCTCCTCTTCTTCTCTAGTTGTCATCATCTAATTTTCTACCTGAGACTATATAGCAGATGCATGTGTAGTAATTCCATCATCAATTGCATAAAATCTAGTGTAGTAAGGGACTCATTTAACAAATTGTACATAAGAGGAAAATATCATGAAACAAAGAGTTCATACAAATATATTAGTGTGGTTACATAATTATCCTCCATAGATAGCACATGTGATTCATATTCTCACAGCAAGACTCTATAGCAAGACTCAGCATATCTGAAATTCCATTATTCCTAAAAATGTTCGAAAAATTTCATACAGAGCATCGAAAATATAACAAATCTCACTCAAAGCACAGAAATTTAAAAATTTACAAATAAAACATCATAACGGCTATCCGAAGGACGTTTCACAAGTTCCAATTTTTTTTCCCCCATTTGGGACCGTCTCTTTCCGTTATATATATAATAATAGAAAAAACTCATAGGAAGGACATATTCTCAAAGAAAAAACGTCGAGAAAACGCCCTTCCTTAAGAAGGTTTTCAATTATTATTATTATTATATATATATATATATATATATATATATATATTATCTTTGTGCTCTCTCTCACTCACTCTCTGCTCTCCTCTCTCTCTCTCTCCCACTCACCCTTTGCTCTTTCTCTCTATCCATCTCTCTTCCTCTAATCTCTCTCTCTGCGCTCTCTCACTCACTCTCTCTCTCTCTCTCTGTGTGTGCTCTCTCTCACTCTGTGCTCGTCTCTCTCCCCCTCTCTCACTGTCCCTCTCTGTCTCTCTCTCTCAATGTCATCTCTCCCGTCTCACTCTCTCTCTGTCCTCCGCCTCTCTTTCTGTCTCTCTTTGGCCCTCTCCTCTCACTTGTTTTCTTTTTCCACAATTACATGCATGCACTTGGGAGCCCGTGAGTATGCTTTGTTTGAATGCATTGGGAAATGACACAAGGTTCTCGGAAAGAGAGAAAAAGTATGGTCCATGCCATGGCATGATACAGCCTTTGACCGAAAAAAAGAAAAGAGTAGGTAATAGAAGGAAGTATTTAAGAATGAATGTTTCGGTTATAAATTTACAAAAGGAGAAGAAGACAACATTTGTGATAGTTTTTCCAGGAAGAGAGTTCAATAGGAGAAGGTGGAGGAGTTTGAAAAGAGTTTAAGAGGAAGAAGATACAAAAGAAAAAACAGGTAAAAGAGTTTAAAAAAAGTTCAATAGCAATTTAATTACGTTTTTTTCATGTGATGTCCTATTCATAAATATAGATGACTTTTCAAAATGACGGACACATACACGGACCTACAACTCCGGCCATTGAACGCGAACGAGTCTCACATTTCTAGTCTGGTTTTCGCAAGACCGGTAATGTAAATTTTAGATAATTGATATTATTGTTAAGCGTATTATATTGTACTAATGATATCTATAAATATATTATATAGTGCTATGATTATCCAGATGTAAAATTACGAGAACATGATGAGTGGCGGTCATCATGGGAGTTGACTGAAGGCCAAAAGGTCTTCGTGGAGACTTTTGGTTTTCACTTTGTTAATGCTATACGAATTAAGCGTCACGATAGAGACCTGATATTAAGTATCGTTGAGCGATGGCCAACAGGAAACACATTTCAGCTACCCTTCGGGAAGATGATCACATTAGCGGATGTGGCACAGATTCTGGGATTACCTATCGAGGATGATCCTATATATCTTGACGAGAAGTTGGAAGCAAAGCATCTCGTTAGAGAATACCTCGATGTGAAACCCACCTCTTACATGGGAGAAACCAGCATTGTCAAACTCACTTGGCTCCGGTCTACTTTCATGCATGTTGATCATATCGGCTCTACAACAGTGCATGTCGATTCTTCACGGGTATTTATTTACATGTATTAATTATTGTTAATGTTTATTTAATGTAGATGGTATCAATATTCAATTATGTTTTCAGATGATATATTGCACTAGAGCTTACTTACTGTGTCTATGCGGTGCATTTTTATTTTCCGACACTACGAAAAATATGATCAACGTGCGACTACTACCATTTCTTGCGGACATCCATTCCAACACAAAACACGCATGGAGTGAAGCAGTGTTAGCATATTTATACCGCTCTATGACGTCGTTTGTAAGGTATCAAATGGTAGAACAATAAAAAATATAAGTGGATGTCTAACACTTATACATTATTGAATAAAAATGAATAATATCTGCTATATTTATTTGGATCTTATTTGTGTTCTTTTTTGTAGTTCCGGTGTAACGATCACTTCGAGATTGGTAGACCAATTAGTAAATATAAAGCTAAACAAACAGGCATTCGCTGGATTACTAGAAATACAGATTATGTGCATTGTATGACAAAAGTGGAATCTCTTTACCAACATCAATTTGACACATTAACCGTTTATGAGGTATGTAATTATTAAATTAAATTTTTAGATGTTATTTCCGTGCCTACCATTTATTACTTGCTGAATGTCAAATAGGTTGTTTGGCAACCACTAAGTGTGCCACAAGAAGTGAGAGATGGTGAACGTATCCGCAGTCTCCATAGGTATTATCTCATGTACAATGGATCTATCATGTTTCATCCAGCTAATCGTGTTATGCGACAGTTCAGACTGAAACAGATGATACACCTGGAGTCTTTGGCTTCTAGCAGTACCAAATCTAATATGGAAGAGCGGGTTCGTACATATATGCTTAGTTGGCATTCCAGATTTACCACGCATGGCGTGGAACACATGTCCGAATTGATGATACACCTGGAGTCTTTGGCTTCTAACAGTACCAAATCTAATATGGAAGAGCGGGTTCGTACAGATATGCTTAGTTGGCATTCCAGATTTACCACGCATGGCGTGGAACACATGTCCGAATTGATGACATTGACGGCAGATTGTAAGTTAAGGGGTATTTTAAATAAATTATACGATATTAGATCTTACACATCCTTTTGTGTTAAAATTTTACAGTGGAGGGTTATCTTACATATCCTTTTGTGTTGAAATTTTATAGTGGAGGGTAGTGCCGATTTTCTACGTTGGTAGGATGCCCGCTAGTGCAAAATAGGATGTATAAATTTGAAGAATCTCGGTTCCAGCCACGAGCTTTAGACGATCTGAGCTTGCGTGACAGGAGGGCACGCGATGCTCTAGTGGTATATGTTCTTTTTTACATAAACTATCATCTTTATATATGTTACTTTATATTCATTGGGTGTGGATTTAAATATTCAGGCGGAGACACTGACTGATATAGCTGAGGACCTCGAAAGAGATCCAGAAGGGATTTTAGGGACGACTGTACAATATCTATGCGCACTACTGAGTTCCCGTTTTACTCCACTCGATATACCAGACAGTCATCATGTAGGCTTCGTGAGACAGAGGCAGGCACGTCCTCGTAGGACACGTGATCGAGGAGCTAGTTCGAGCAATGCAGAGGCACGTCCCCGACAGGTTGGTGAGAGAACATTCCAAGCTTACGAGGGCATGCCACAACATTACGAGGGCACTTCGCAGCCTTACGCTGGCATGCCACAGCCTTACGCTGGCATGCCACAGCATTACGAGGGATATTCTCAACCTTACGCTGGCACGTCACAGCCTTATGTTGACATGCCACAACAATACGAGGGATATTCCCAGCCTTACGCTAGCATGTCACAACCATACGAGGGCAGGCCACAACATGACAATGACACATCCCAGAGTTACGAGAGCACATCCCAGAGCAACGAGGGCACATACAAGAGTTACGATGCCACGCCACATGCTGCTTCTAATGACTGGGATTGGAATTATTACCTGCAGGAGACTGGCACTTCGTTGTTTGGCTCAGCCAGCCTTAATCCAGACTCCCATTTATATTTGCCACCACCAGAGGGTACAGAGGAAAGGAGAGATAGGCTAGGTCTTAGCCGAGTAGATCGTAGAGATTATAGAAGGGATGACAGAGGGAGATAGTATTTCATTTATATCTGATAAGCAGAAAGGATTATATTTGCCACCACGCTGGCAATATTTAAAATGTTGAATACAAAAAAGTGGGAAAGGTTTGAAAAAACTGTTCGCATTCCACAAATTAATCATTTCTGCTTATCAGATATAAATGAAATACTATCCCCATCTGTCATCCCTTCTATAATCTCTGCGATCTACTCGCCTAAGACCTAGCCTCTCTCCCCTTTCCTCTCTCCCCTTTCCTCTGTACCATCCGTTGGTGGCAAATATAAATGGAGTCTGGATCAAGGCTGGCTAAGCCAAACAACGAAGTGACAATCTCCGGCAGGTAATAATTCCAATCCCAGTCATGAGAAGCAGCATGTGGCATGGCATCGTAACTCTTGTATGTGCCCTCGTTGCTCTGGGATGTGCTCTCATAACTCTGGTATGTGTCATTGTCATGATGTGGCCTGCCCTAGTAAGGTTGTGACATGCTAGCGTAAGGCTGGAAATAACTCTCGTAATGCTGTGGCATGCCAACGTAAGGCTGTGACGTGCCAGCGTAAGGCTAGGAATATCCCTCGTAATGCTGACAAGTCAACGTAAGGCTGCGAAGTACCCTCGTAATGTTATGGCATGCCCTCGTAAGCTTGGGATGTTCCCTCACCAACCTGTCGGGGACGTGCCTCTGCATTGCTCGAACTAGGTCCTCGATCACGTGTCCTACGAGGACGTGCCTGCCTCTGTCTCACTAAGCCTACAAGATGACTGTCTGGTATATCGAGTGGAGTAAAAAGGGGACTCAGTCGTGCGCGTCGATATTGTACAGTCGTCCCTAAAATCCCTTCTGGATCTCTTTCGGGGTCCTCAGCTATATATGTCAGTGTCTCCGCCTGAATATTTAAATCCACACTTAATGAATATAAAAGTAACATATATAAATATGATAGATTTTGTAAAAAAAAACACATACCACTAGAGCATCATGTACCCTCCTGTCACGCAAGCTCAGATAGTCTAAAGCTCGTAGCTGGAATCGAGGTTCTTCAAATTTATACATCATATTTTGGACTAGCGGACATCCATACCAACGTAGAAAATCGGCACTACCCTCCACTATAAAATTTTAACACAAAAGGATATTTAAAATCTAATACCGTATAATTTATTTGAAATACCTCTTAACTTACAATCTGCCGCCAATGTCATCAATTCAGACGTTCCACGCCATGCGTGGTAAATCTGGAATGTCAATCAAGCATATATGTACGAACCCGCTCTTCCATATTAGATTTGGTACTGCTAGAAGCCAAAGGCTCTAGGGGTATCATCTGTTTCAGTTCGAACTGTCGCATAACACGATCAGCTGGATGAAACATGATAGATCCATTGTACATAATATAATACCTATGGAGACTGCAGACACGTTCACCATCTCTCACTTCTTGTGGCACACTTAGTGGTTGTCAAACAACCTATTTGACATTCAGCAAGTAATAAATGGTAGGCACGAAAATAACATCTAAAAATTTAATTTACTAATTACATATTTACCTCATAGCCGGTTAATGTGTCAAATCGATGCGGGTAAAGAGATTCCACTTTTGTCATACAATGCACATAATATGTATTTTCAATAATCCAGCAAATGTCTGCTGGTCATACTATTTGTCCAGCTCTATATTTACTAACTGGTCTACCAATCTCGAAGTGATCGTAACACCGGAACTACAAAGAAAAACACAAATAAGATCCAAATAAATATATCAGATATTATTCATTTTTATTCATACATGTATAAGTGTTTGACATCCACTTATATTTTTGCCTTTCTACCATTTGATACCTTACTCACAAAAGACGTCATAGAGCGGTATAAATATGCTAACATTGCTTCACTCCATGCGTGTTTTGTGTTGGAATGGATGTCCGCAAGAAATGGTAGCAGTCGCACGTTGATCATATTTTTCGTAGCGTCGAAAAATAAAAATGCACCGCATAGACACAATAGTAAGCTCTAGTACAACATATCACCTGAAAACATAATTGAATATTGATACCATCTACATTAAATAAACATTAACAATAATTAATAAATACCCGCGAAGAATCGACAGGCATTGTTGTAGAGCCGATATGATCAACATACATGAAAGTAGACCGGAGCCAAGTGAGTGACAGTGCCGGTTTATCCCATGTGAGAGGGGGACTCCACACCGAGGTATTCTCTAACGAAATATTTTGCTTACAACTTCTCGTCAAGATATATAGGATTACCCTCGATAGGTAATCCCGGAATCTGTGTCACATCCGCTAATGTGATCGTCATCTCCCCGAAGGGTAGTTGAAATGTGTTGCGTATTGGCCATCATCGCTCAACGATACTTAACATCAGGCCTCTATCGTGACGCTTAATTCGTACAGCATCAACAAAGTGAAAACCAAAAGCTTCCACCAAGACCTTTTGACCTTCAGTCAACTCCCATGATGACCGCCACTCACCATGCTCTCGTAATTTTACATCTGGATAATCATAGCGCTATATAATATATGTATAGATATCGTTAGTACAATATAATACGCTTAACAACAATAATATCAATTATCTAAAATTTATATATGCGAAAACCAGAGTAGAATTGTGAGACTCGCTCACGTTCAATGGCCGGAGTTGTAGGTCCACCGGGTATGCGTCCGTTATTTTGAATAGCCATCTGTATTTATGATTAGGACATCACATGAAAAATATGTAATTAAATTGCTATTGAACTCTTTTCAAACTGTTGAACTGTTGAACTCTTTGACCTGTTTTTCCTTTTGTATCTTCTTCCTCTTGATCTCTTTTCAAACTCTTGCAGCCTCCTCCTTCTCATATTGAATTCTCTTCCTGAAAAAACTCTCACAAATGTTGTCTTCTTCTCCTTCTATAAATTTATAACCGAAATCATCATTCTTAAACACTTCCTTCTACTACCTACTCTTTTCTTTTTTTTCGGTCAAAGGCTGTATCATGCCATGGCATAGACCATACTTTCTCTCTTCCCGAGAACCTTATGTCATTTCTCAATGCATTCAAAAAAAAGCATGCTCACGGACTCCCAAGTGCATGCATGTAATTGTGGAAAAAGAAAAAAAAGTAAGAAGAGTGTCAGGAAGAGAGGAGAGGAGAGGAGAGGTGAGGAGTAGGCGGAGGACAGAGAGAAGAGGAGAGTGAGACGGGAGAGATGACAGTGAGAGAGACGAGAGAGTGAGACAGAGAGGGACAGTGAGAGAGACGGGAGACAAGAGGGAGAGAGAGACGAACGGAAATGAGTGAGAGAGAGAGCACAGAGAGTGAGTGAGAGATGAGAGCATAGAGAGAGTGTGTGAGAGAGAGAGAGAGAGAGAGAGCGCAGAGAGAGAGAGAGAGAACGCATAGAGTGTGAGTGAGAGAGCGCGCGCAGAAATAAGAAAAAAATAATAATAATAGCTCTTGAAAAAATGTCCTTCCTATAGACGTTTTCTATTATTATATATATATTTTTTTATATGTAACGGAGAAAAACAGTCCCAAACGAAAATAAAAAATTGGAACTTGTAAAACGTCATTCGAATAGGCATTATGATGTTTTATTTGTAAATTTCTCAATACTTTCTCTCTCTTCCCGAGAACCTTATGTCATTTCTCAATGCATTCAAAAAAAAACATGCTCACGGACTCCCAAGTGCATGCATGTAATTGTGGAAAAAGAAAAAAAAGTAAGAAGAGTGTCAGGAAGAGAGGAGAGGAGAGGAGAGGTGAGGAGTAGGCGGAGGACAGAGAGAAGAGGAGAGTGAGACGGGAGAGATGACAGTGAGAGAGACGAGAGAGTGAGACAGAGAGGGACAGTGAGAGAGACGGGAGACAAGAGGGAGAGAGAGACGAACGGAAATGAGTGAGAGAGAGAGCACAGAGAGTGAGTGAGAGATGAGAGCATAGAGAGTGTGTGTGAGAGAGAGAGAGAGAGCGCAGAGAGAGAGAGAGAGAACGCATAGAGTGTGAGTGAGAGAGCGCGCGCAGAAATAAGAAAAAAATAATAATAATAGCTCTTGAAAAAATGTCCTTCCTATAGACGTTTTCTATTATTATATATATTTTTTTTTATATGTAACGGAGAAAAACAGTCCCAAACGAAAATAAAAAATTGGAACTTGTAAAACGTCATTCGAATAGGCATTATGATGTTTTATTTGTAAATTTCTCAATACTTTCTCTCTCTTCCCGAGAACCTTATGTCATTTCTCAATGCATTCAAAAAAAAACATGCTCACGGACTCCCAAGTGCATGCATGTAATTGTGGAAAAAGAAAAAAAAGTAAGAAGAGTGTCAGGAAGAGAGGAGAGGAGAGGAGTAGGCGGAGGACAAAGAGAAGAGGAGAGTGAGACGGGAGAGATGACAGTGAGAGAGACGAGAGAGTGAGACAGAGAGGGACAGTGAGAGAGACGGGAGACAAGAGGGAGAGAGAGAGACGAACGGAAATGAGTGAGAGAGAGAGAGCACAGAGAGTGAGTGAGAGATGAGAGCATAGAGAGTGTGTGTGTGAGAGAGAGAGAGAGAGAGCGCAGAGAGAGAGAGAGAACGCATAGAGTGTGAGTGAGAGAGCGCGCGCAGAAATAAGAAAAAAATAATAATAATAGCTTTGAAAAAATATCCTTCCTATAGACATTTTCTATTATTATATATATATTTTTTATATGTAACGGAGAAAAACAGTCCCAAACGAAAATAAAAAATTAGAACTTGTAAAACGTCATTCGAATAGACATTATGATGTTTTATTTGTAAATTTTCAAACTTCCGTGCTTTGAGTGAAATTTATTATATATGCTCTGTATGAAATTTTTCGAAATCGTTATAGAAATCAACACTCGTGGTATCTGAAATTGCATTTATTCCTGAAAAGGTTTGTATTTGCAGACGATTCAAAACAGTAATATCCAAGTGACCCACTCACTACAAAGTGTCGCTACATAAATATATACACATAACCAACCATCAAATAGAAATACATGTAGTAAGTAGCTTCATTCATTCATTCATTCATTCATTTGTATCTCCGTTTCCTAAATTTCAGGGAACAGCATCTCGAGATCGTACCTGCCGCTGGCGGCGGCCCTCTCGGCCCTCCGCCCCTCATACTCGGGGTCGTCGGTGGGCAGCTCGAAGCGGCATACGGGGCACGTGTTCCTTACGGCCAGCCATGGCAGTATGCACTCCCCATGGTACCGGTGCGAGCACGGCATCCGCCTCGCCTCCCCCTCCATCCCCTCCTTGCACACCGCGCACACCGCCTCCCCCTCCCCCACCCCCACCGCCACCGATGGGATCCCCTCCACCGCGGACCGGGCCGCGGGCGGCGGGCCGCCGCGCAGCGGGACGTCGTGGTCCGCGAAGTGCCCGAAGAGGAACTCGAACTCGGACCGGTCCATGAGGTCGAACTCCAGCGGGCCTTCGCCCACCATTTCCTCCTCCTCCTCCTCCTCTTCGCCGACGATGGAGATGTCCCACTCGACGGGCCTCGACCGGTCCTCGACCTCCTCCCAGTCGAAGAGATCGACGTCGACTGCGCCGGAGTCGAACTCGTCGAAGCGGAGGCAGTCCCAGCAGAGCTCCGGGTCGCGGGCGGGATAGATCTCCGGATCCGAGTCCGAGTCGGATCCGGCGATCCGGAACCCGCCGGCGGGGGGGGTCGGTAGGGGGGGTCGGGTCCGGATCCGTTGAGAAGATGGGGCTTAGGATTAGGGTTTCGTCTTCGTCGTCCTCGAAGGAGGAGTTGGACCAGTAGGAGGAGTGGATTAGAGTTTCTTCTTCTTCTACTTCTTCTTCTTCGTGGAAATCGATCTCATCTTCTTCGTCATCTTCCAGAAGGAAGAGATCTGTGACTTCCGCCATTGATGGAGAGAAAATGAGAGGGGAGAGGGGAGAGGGGAGGAGAGAGAAGTAAGAAGTCCTTTTCTTTTTTTTATTGTTTGGAGTGGAGTAACCAGGGATTGGCACCTGCACTGAAATGACGTGTCAGTTTGGAACGCTGGATTCTTACAGGAGGGTGAATAAATGGGTGTTGTATTGTAGGTGATTTGTAGGAGGGATAGGTGGAACAGGTGGCTATTGAATGAGGTCAGACGGATAGGAGGGATACGAAGGACAGGTGTCTTTGACGATTTTTTTTTAAGTGTGTTTCTACATAGACCAAAAATGGGACTGGCGTATGAAACCACTCACGTGTCGCCTTTCATTAGTCGGTATTTTTTAAACGGTGAACGCACCGACGACTAGTTTTGTGGGTCCCGTGTCCTGGCCAATAGGAGATGACATGTGGCATCGATTTGGAACAAACGATCGTGTCCGTCGGTTCGTCGGATTTTTTTAATATTTTTAGAGCTAATTAGAGTTTAGATGCTCAATTTTATACTAATTTAGAGTTCAAGTCATGACATGTTCAATTATAAAATTTAGATCCTAATTTTTTTTATTATATATATATATGAAAATTTTATTGTCAAACATGAAAAGGGAGGGTATAATAAAAAAATAAAACAAATAATAAAAATTCTGGGTCTAAACTTTCTAATTGGACAAGTCATGGCTTAAATTCTAACTCGGTATAGAATCCAGGATCTAAACTCTAATTAGCTCTTTTTTAATTTATAATTGTATATATCTATACTATTATATATAGTAAAGTTGACTCCACCCATAAATTTTTTTCTCCATAAATATTCTTATATAACTTTACTAATTAAAATAGTTCATTAAATATAATAAAAATAGGTAGATAATTATGTATATAAAAAAAATTTAATATAGTTTTCTTTTGGTGTGCCTTTTATTCTTTCGAAGTATAGAAATAATTAAAAGACGATTAAAATACGTACAAAATATGTGTATATATATACTAGTACTACTATATAATAAAAAAAATTGGCTTCATCGTAAATAAAATCTGATAAATATGTTTTTATCTAACTTTACTAATTAAAATTGATCTTAAAATTTAATGAGTGCAGCTTGAATAGATAATTATGTATAATTTTTTTAAGGGAAATGTAATGTGTTTCTATCGTGCCTTTTGTTCTTTCCAAGTACATAAAAGTTTAATTAAAAGACGATAAAAGATATGGTACAACATAATATATATATATATATATATATATATATATATATATATATATATATATATATATATGGGGAATTATGGATGATTTATTTTTATGATTTATAATTTTGCTTCGTTAAAAATCGGAGCGGATACGTGTACCCAATCGCCTCTCTTGTGCTGCCCACCAGTGATATGCATTGTCCTTGAGTTGCAACTTGGTCGCCTTAATCCACTTTTTCGATGGCACTATGATAATTCCAATTTAGTCTCTGTCTCTACGTTATTTGGTAACTTCTATGGGCTTCTATGAGCTTGTCAAGGGTGTAGTTGCCTCAATATCCCGATCCGACCGGGATGTGCACTATATAATTGGGCTTGTGGCTAGTCCGTCAGAGTATGCTTAGATCTTCGGCATCTTATTGCCACGGACGAAATGCGATGATCCTTTCCAACTCATGGAAAGGCCTCTATTGAAACGAGTCCAATAGTTTTCGTGTTTGGTTGCTTGGTTTTCTTGATTGCCGCTTTGGACTTGATTTGGTGTTGCTTTCGAGTTGCTTGGTTTTCGCTGTTGGTTTTATTGATTGGAGCTTGAATTTTGGGGAGTTCGGCAAGGAAGGATAGGCAAGAATTCTAACTCGGTGCTCGTGCTGTTGCAGGTCCGCGTAACTGACGTTTGATCGTTGCTAGGCGGGATTCCTTGTTTCAGCAACTTTTCTCTTAACCAGTGAGTGGTTTGGTCCCTTCTTTCCTACTTCTTCACGCCAACATCTTTAATATTTTAAACGTTCACCTCGATGATGCCCGGTTGGACGCCTAGGAAATGCTTAGCCACAATGCATGCCAGCCACTAAGAAATGAACATGGGAATTGTAGACTAATTTTACTATATGCTTGCACACCTTATAAATTCAGTTGGTTGGAATGGGAATTTGGTTGTTGGTTACGGCCTGGTGCCTCGGGTAGAGTTTGGACCCATGGGATATCAAAATCGGAACACCGCATTGAGAAAATATGAACTGTTGCATAAGATATATATATTGCTGCTTTACTTCATCTGTTTAATTCGATGCATTGTGTGAGATATAAAATGTTCATGCATTTGCATGGTCTGGGACAACTTGTGCACAAGGTTTATCATTTCCTCGAAACGGCTTTCCGGGGCACTGGAACCGTATCGATCCGGAGGGAAATATTGATTCGTGTTCGTCACGATGCATTGCGGGACCTCCAGCGGGGCTTGCTACCCGGGCTGATAGGGCGCGTCGTTAATGCTTGGAATATGTCCCTAAGGTGTCGATCACACCAATGACCGCATAGAATAGAACACATGCTAATTTATTATCTTGTGCAGATGGTAAGTATACTTGTGTTTCGTTGCAGGGAAGGTGTGCATCGGTTGAGTAAGCAATCGATGCACTGGTTGGATTCAATGCTATTTTCATTTATATCAAACATGCAACTGATATGAATTGAATTCACTTGCTTCTTTATAGAAGTAATCTTAATGCATGCTCGCCCCTAATAAGCTAGTGTCGATTTAGTCGAGTGGGATTTATCCCGCTCACCAGTACAAGTTGAGTACTGACCCACGTTGTGGGCAACTATTTCAGGCACTCAGACGGTGCAACGCTAGTGGATAGACGAAGAGGCGTTAGGAGCACCTCTATTTTGAAGTATAGTTGAAGTCAGATCATTTTGGAGGCTTGGACTTTCAACCTATACAAGGGCGTAACGTATGGACGACGGGGACTATCTGATGGAGCGCGCCCTGCATTTTGAGTTATCTTTTCTAATGTAATTCAAGTAGCCGAGAAGGCGCATCAATGTAGACTCTATGTAAATTACTCTGAATTATCAATAAAAAAGCATATTTTCTTCCTGCACTTGTGTTCAATTATCTGTGAATGTGTTTTCTAAATTGTGTTTCAAAGTGGGTTCCTATAACTGTAAGTTCTTGCCTTGTACGAGCGCAACTCCAGGCTCGTACGGCATCACGCCCCAGCGAGGACGAATCGGTTCCGTGAAGGATCCAGCGAGGACGATTGACCCTTTCGGGATCGGGGCGTGACATATTGGTATCAAAGCTTAGGCTTTACATCCTTGGGATTTCAAAAAGATTTTAAAGGAGTTTGATGCGCCTCTCGGTTGAGTTGCATTCGGTGTCCGCTGCATGAGATGAGTCGCCTATACAATGAGCCCATAGATACAAAAATCTATCGTTTTTGAGGTGTTAACAAGCTACTCTCTTTTGTAGCAATGGCTAAGAAAAACACTGCCGCTGCAAGCAGTGCTCAGCCCGTCCAGAACGATCCGGCAAGTTCTGGAGAATCCGGAGGAGCGGGTTCAATGGATATGTCCGAACGACTTATGCATCTCATGGAGGTGCAGCAACAACAAGCCATTTCTCAACAGGCACAGTTGGCTGCTCAACAAAAGCAGATGGATACCATGATGCAACTAATTGCATCCTTGGTACCCAACAACGGGGGAGCCACGGTGACGCCTGCTGCACCGCCGGCTGTGGCGGTAGAGGATGAGTCCGAAGAAACACAGCATCCAGCAAGAAATACCTGCCGTGCGGCAGAATTCACTAAGATGCATCCACCAACGTTCAACGGACGAGCAGAACTGGACGTGGTGATGGGATGGATTGCAAAGATGGAGGGACTCTTCAATCTGGTCGGCATTAGGGGATCCAAAAGAGTGACCTGTGCATCAGTTCAACTGGAGCTGCGTGCGCATGATTGGTGGGAAGCCACTAAGCAAGGAATTTATTATGCCAATCCCAACTGCAAAATTACCTGGGAAATGTTCAAATCTGCCTTCATTGAACAATATATTCCCCGGGCTGTGCGGCAACAAAAAGAAGACGACTTCAGCAATCTGGTGCAAGGAAGTATGTCTGTCGACGATTATGACTCGGCGTTCGCTAAGCTGGCTAAATTTGCTGGGCACTTCTTGCCTAACCAGCAGGCGTGGTGCTACCGCTTCCAGAAGGGTTTGAATGACGATTTGCGTAGGGACGTCATCAACCAGAAGTGTCAGACATACATGGAATGTTATGAAGCTGCCCTGAACAGCGAGCGGATCTTTGGGCGCTGTCCACCAAAGGCCGATGTGCAAACCTCCCGTACCAACAATAATAAGCGGCCTCGGGAAATGGGAGGGTCTGGAGCACAAAAGCGTCTGCACACATCTGAGCATAGGGGCCCGTCCCGTGCACCATACTGCAACAGGTGCGGCAGATTAGGGCATCGAGTGGAGGAATGCCGAGTTACTGGGTGTTTTAAATGTGGTCGTCTGGACCACAAGTATTTCAACTGCCGTGAGGCAAAACCGAATCAGCACAACGGGAATCACAACAATGGGAATCATAACAATGGGAATCAGCACCACGGGAATCACAATAGGGGGCCTCCAGCAAGTGATGCCAATGCTGTGGCGTTGAACCCACGATGCCAGGGTGCTCAAGGACGAGTCTATGCACTGACTCGGGATGAAGCATCCGTCTCTGAAACTGTCGTGACAGGTACATTACTTTTCAGAGATTTGCCCGCTAGAGTCTTATTCGATTCAGGTGCTACGCATAGTTTTATATCTGCTGATTTTACTATTGAGCATAAATTAGCTTCTACTCCCTTAAATATGAATCTTTGCGTGAGCACACCTTCGGGAGTCGACATGCCCGCCCATGCGATCTGTAAGGATGGTTATATTTGCATCGGAGGCAGGAAGCTTTCCTTAGATGTCATTGTATTAGACATTAAGGATTACGATATTATTCTCGGGATGGATTGGTTGGGTGCTTGTCATGCAACAATTGAGTGCGCGGAGAAGCGAGTCGTATTCCGTCTACCCGGCGAGGCAGACTTTTACTATTCGTGCAGCGCTGCACCAAAGACGGCAATGATGATATCAGCAATTTCGGTTAGGCGTATGCTGCATTCGGGTTGTGAAGGGTACTTAGCTTCAGTTCGAGACACCCGGCAGGAAAGTGCAAATGCAGCTCAGGCTGATGTTATAACAGATTTCCTCGACGTGTTCCCGGACGAGCTGCCTGGAATGCCTCCTGATCGTGAGATCGAATTCAGCATCGACACATTTCCGGATGCGCGACCGATATCGAAGGCACCTTATCGAATGGCCCCAGCAGAGCTGAAGGAACTTAAGATTCAGTTACAAGATCTGTTGGACCGAGGATACATTCGTCCAAGCGTTTCTCCGTGGGGCGCTCCGGTGCTGTTCGTGAAGAAAAAAGATGGATCCATGCGGCTATGTATTGACTACCGAGAACTAAATAAGGCGACCGTGCGGAACCAGTACCCATTGCCAAGGATAGATGACTTGTTTGATCAGCTGCAAGGTGCAACAGTTTTCTCTAAAATTGATCTCAGGTCAGGGTACCACTAGTTGAAAATCAAACCAGATGATGTTCAAAAATCTGCATTCAGGACCCGATACGGACACTACGAATTTCTTGTGATGTCGTTCGGTTTGACGAACGCCCCTGCAGCTTTCATGGATCTGATGAATCGCGTATTTCGGCCGTACGTAGACAAGTTTGTGGTCGTGTTCATCGACGACATTCTAATATATTCCAAGAACGAGGCAGAACACAAGGAACACCTAAAGATCGTGCTGCAGACATTACGAGAGCATCAGTTATACGCTAAGCTCAGCAAGTATGAGTTCTGGTTGAACAGCGTGGCATTTCTGGGTCATGTTGTCTCGGCAGAGGGCATCGCCGTAGACCCAAAGAAAATAGAGGCAGTGGTGGATTGGAAGCAACCTACATCAGCCAGCGAAGTACGAAGCTTTCTGGGCCTAGCGGGATACTACCGTAGGTTCGTGAAGGATTTTTCTAAACTGGCCTCGCCTTTGACTCGCCTCACTCAAAAAGGGATTGTATACAAATGGAGTGATGACTGCGAAGCCAGCTTTCAAGAACTTAAGTAGCGTCTTGTTTCAGCTCCGATCCTTGCTCTTCCAGATGGGGTATAGGAGTTTCAGATATACAGTGACGCCTCAGGACTTGGTTTGGGATGTGTGCTCATGCAGAGGGATAAGGTAATATCGTACGCCTCCAGGCAACTGAAGCCGCACGAGAAAAACTACCCGACGCACGACTTGGAATTGGCGGCAATTGTATTTGCACTGAAGTTGTGGAGGCATTATCTTTATGGTGTTACTTGCAAAATCTTCACAGATCACAAGAGCCTCAAGTATCTATTCACACAACGAGAACTGAACCTCCGACAGCGGTGTTGGCTAGAACTGATTAAGGACTATGATTTGACGATCGCTTACACACCGGGCAAGGGAAACGTCGTTGCTGATGCTCTGAGTCGGAAGTATGTGGGCTCGTTATCCATAAACAACTATTTACTTCGAGATCTTGAGGCGATGGGCATCGAGCTCCGTGTTCAGCATCAAGGAGTGCAGCTGGCATCACTCCATCTTGAACCAAGTCTGCGTGATAGAATCAAATCAGCTCAGGAGGGCGATCAGTTCCTAGCGAAGGCACGCGGACTGATTTCGGCGGGGAAGACGTCTGACTTTGTGGCAGGCGAAGATGGGACCTTACAAATGAAAGGAAGGATATGTGTTCCTAGCGACCCAGAACTCCGAAGGGAAATTATGGCGGAAGCACACTATGCGAAGTATTCCTTGCATCCGGGGAGCACTAAGATGTATATGGACTTACGCAGAACCTTCTGGTGGCAAGGTATGAAGCGGGATGTGGCGACCTTTGTGTCACAGTGCATGGCCTGTCAACAGGTGAAAGCTGAACATCAGAGGCCCGGCGGGGAGCTGCAGAACCTCGCTATTCCTGAGTGGAAATGGGACAAAATTACTATGGATTTCATTGTGGGATTTCCGAAGACGCCGCGGGGGCATGATGCGATTTGGGTCATAGTTGATCGTTTGACCAAATCAGCCCACTTCCTTCCTATAAAAATTACTTGGAGCGTCGATCGGTTAGCACAGATTTACATAGACGAGATTGTTCGATTACACGGAGTACCTGCCTCAATCGTCTCTGACCGTGACGGACGCTTCTTATCTCATTTTTGGACAAGCCTACAGTCTGCTTTGGGAACCAAGCTACAGTTCAGTACTGCATACCACCCCCAGACTGATAGACAGACGGAAAGGACAAATCAGATACTTGAAGATATGTTACGGCTGTGTGCAATCGATTTGAAGACTAGTTGGGACACGCATCTCACGTTGGCGGAGTTTGCGTACAACAACAGCTACCAATCGAGCATCCAGATGGCACCGTACGAAGCACTTTATGGGCGCAAGTGTCGATCTCCAATTTGTTGGGACGAAGTCGGCGAGCGGCAAGTACTCGGGCCAGAGCTGGTAGAACAGGCAGTTGAGAAAGTTCGTTTGATTCGGGAAAGACTCCGCACGGCGCAGAGCCGACAGAAAAGTTATGCCGATGCTCATCGTAGACCTTTGGAGTTCGTGGTCGGGGATCATGTATTCTTAAAGGTGACGCCGATGCGTGGGGTGATGCGTTTCGGCGTGAAGGGCAAACTAAGTCCCAGGTTTGTCGGCCCCTTCGAGATTCTGGAACGAGTGGCAGCTGTGGCATACCAGATTACACTACCTCCCGCCTTGGCTGAAGTGCATGACGTATTCCATGTTTCTCAACTGCGAAAGTATGTGCATGACCCAAGTCATGTGGTTAGCTTCGAACAATTGGAACTGCGCACAGATTTATCATACTCAGAAGAACCGGTGCAGATTCTGGATCGTAAGGAAAAAGTACTTCGCAACCGTACGATGTCCTTGGTTCGTGTGCTGTGGCGGAACCATTCAGTTGGGGAATCAACCTGGGAGATGGAATCGGAGATGAAGGAGAAATATCCTTCGTTGTTCACTCAGTCGGAGGTAGGGCCTTGTTCTTAAGTTTCGGGACAAAACTTTTTCTTAGTGGTATATTATGTAGTGCCTCAAATCCCGATCCGACCGGGATGTGCACTATATAATTGGGCTTGTGGCTAGTCCGTCAGAGTATGCTTAGATCTTCGGCATCTTATTGCCACGGACGAAATGCGATGATCCTTTCCAACTCATGGAAAGGCCTCTATTGAAACGAGTCCAATAGTTTTCGTGTTTGGTTGCTTGGTTTTCTTGATTGCCGCTTTGGGACTTGATTTGGTGTTGCTTTCGAGTTGCTTGGTTTTCGCTGTTGGTTTTATTGATTGGAGCTTGAATTTTGGGGAGTTCGGCAAGGAAGGATAGGCAAGAATTCTAACTCGGTGCTCGTGCTGTTGCAGGTCCGCGTAACTGACGTTTGATCGTCGCTAGGCGGGATTCCTTGTTTCAGCAACTTTTCCCTTAACCAGTGAGTGGTTTGGTCCCTTCTTTCCTACTTCTTCACGCCAACATCTCTAATATTTCAAACGTTCACTCGATGATGCCCGGTTGGACGCCTAGGAAATGCTTAGCCACAATGCATGCCAGCCACTAAGAAAGGAACATGGAAATTGTAGACTAATTTTACTATATGCTTGCACACCTTATAAATTCAGTTGGTTGGAATGGGAATTTGGTTGTTGGTTACGGCCTGGTGCCTCGGGTAGAGTTTGGACCCATGGGATATCAAAATCGGAACACCGCATTGAGAAAATATGAACTGTTGCATAAGATATATATATTGCTGCTTTACTTCATCTGTTTAATTCGATGCATTGTGTGAGATATAAAATGTTCATGCATTTGCATGGTCTGGGACAACTTGTGCACAAGGTTTATCATTTCCTCGAAACGGCTTTCCGGGGCACTGGAACCGTATCGATCCGGAGGGAAATATTGATTCGTGTTCGTCACGATGCATTGCGGGACCTCCAGCGGGGCTTGCTACCCGGGCTGATAGGGCGCGCCGTTAATGCTTGGAATATGTCCCTAAGGTGTCGATCACACCAATGACCGCATAGAATAGAACACATGCTAATTTATTGTCTTGTGCAGATGGTAAGTATACTTGTGTTTCGTTGCAGGGAAGGTGTGCATCGGTTGAGTAAGCAATCGATGCACTGGTTGGATTCAATGCTATTTTCATTTATATCAAAACATGCAACTGATATGAATTGAATTCACTTGCTTCTTTATAGAAGTAATCTTAATGCATGCTCGCCCCTAATAAGCTAGTGTCGATTTAGTCGAGTGGGATTCATCCCGCTCACCAGTACAAGTTGAGTACTGACCCACGTTGTGGGCAACTATTTCAGGCACTCAGACGGTGCAACGCTAGTGGATAGACGAAGAGGCGTTAGGAGCACCTCTATTTTGAAGTATAGTTGAAGTCAGATCATTTTGGAGGCTTGGACTTTCAACCTATACAAGGGCGTAATGTATGGACGACGGGGACTATCTGATGGAGCGCGCCCTGCATTTTGAGTTATCTTTTCTAATGTAATTCAAGTAGCCGAGAAGGCGCATCAATGTAGACTCTATGTAAATTACTCTGAATTATCAATAAAAAAGCATATTTTCTTCCTGCACTTGTGTTCAATTATCTGTGAATGTGTTTTCTAAATTGTGTTTCAAAGTGGGTTCCTATAACTGTAAGTTCTTGCCATGTACGAGCGCAACTCCAGGCTCGTACGGCATCACGCCCCCAGCGAGGACAAATCGGTTCCGTGAAGGATCCAGCGAGGACGATTGACCCTTTCGGGATCGGGGCGTGACAAAGGGAGGTGGATTCATATTACATAATCCCTCAATAGTACCCACATGGTCTTGTCGTATTCGCCCCTCTCAAGGATATTTGCATATCTCTGTTGAGTCTCCATCATGCCTTGGAGCATAATAAGAATTCTTGCTCCATCCATAGTTACTCCTTGGCTTGGTGCTGGGGGCTCCTCCGTACTAGCTCTCTTATGAGGTTGAGGTTAAAGGCTCTACCAAACTCAGTATCCTTTGGTACGGAACTATCAGGCTCTGAGGTGGCATATGGGTCAACTACCCTCTTATTCTTACGGATTGCACTTCACCTTGTATCAACCATTGCTAATTGAAAGTGTCATGCCCCGATCTCCCTCAGGTAATCGGTCGTCCCCGCTGGGCCAAATCACCGAGTCAGCGCTCGCCGCCGCGGACGGTCTTTCCCATCTAGACGTGATGCCGCACGAACGTAAGCTGCGTCCATGCAAAGACCATGATCCGAACAGGCGGTAAAATAACTGAGCCACAAAGTCGCACAGATAGTCCAAATGCAGCGGAATAAGAAACGAACATGCGATTGGTAACAAGTTCACAGAGTCATCAATAGCAAAAGCATGAATAACACACAAGTATAGAAGTAAAATAAGCTCTTATTGATATTGAACAAGTATTACAAGCGGTGTCTAGGCCAAGATTACAAGTCGTTAAAGCCCTCTCATCTCTCGAAACAGTAAAAGCGTGCCAAGTGGCTACATTTGTGGAATGATACATAGGCGATATTCCAATATTATATCTTGTATATGTGCTTCAGTTCCGGACGTAACGCTCCAAGGCTCCAGAGCGAACTCCACGCCTTAGCTCGCGCCAAGGGGTTCCCGCACCGAAATGAGTTCTCCAGCACCCTGCAAGCAATATGGTGGGTTATCAGTACATGAATGTACTGGTTGGGAGGCTTTTCGCCTGCTCGACAAATCTAAACACGTTATATAAGTTTCGTGCACCATCTATTAAGTTATCTTTCTATTCTTTCCTTAGGATCAGTTCTATGGCATAATGTACAAGTGTCACGCCCTAATTCTAAAATACCGAGGGACTAGCCACGTGGCAATGGCCAGCAACGCACTCTAATGGGCAAACCCAATTTAATGGACCCGTTAGAGTGTACTTAAAGCTGTAAAAGAAATATAATAGTCTACGATACATGTCACAGTCTAATTCTAATATCATCTACAGAAAGTAAACAAATATGATAGACTAAATCAATATAAAGAAATATAGTCCATCAATAAGTCTCAATAAAAGTTGTCTCGGGAAACAACCCGATAATAAGTCATTACAATAATCCAAGAGTCAAGATATAGAATAACTGGAAGTAGAAATAACTGAGTATATATAACAAAATACTCAGGAGAAATCCTCTTGTCACGCCCCAGTCCCAAAATATTGAGGGACTAGATACGTGGCAATGGCCAGCAGCACACACCAATGGGCAACCCAATTTAATGGACCCATCAGGGTGTACTTAAGCTGTAAAACAACAGTATGGCAATGGTACTAATCTCATCCACAGAAATAAATACAATCAATATCAGAAATATAAATTAATAACAAGTCTCAATAAAATATAACTCGGGGAACAACTTGATGATAAGTCTTGATACAATAGTCTAGAGACATGAATAAAGAGTATAACAACAGCAAATACTGAGTATGGATAAAGCATATACTCAGGAGAAATCCTCGGCAATCACCTCGTCCTCGGTTTCTGGTACTGCTCCAATGTATGCACCTGTTCCTACTTCTTCTCCTGCTAATACTCATGTCCCTTATACCTCGGGATAGATCTCCTCTGCTAATCCTGGGGACATAATCCGGATCCAGGTCCTCAGGGGACATAGCAAGGTACAAGAATAACTCATGCCAAAAATAAATGCAGTACAATAATAATAAATCAATAGGGTAAACTATATAACCAGCTAAGTGATATGAAATATGAGAGCATCACTAGAACTCAGGCTGAAACCGTTACAAGCTCTGTGTCGGGGAGCCGGTAGCAGTGATATCATGTCGGAACCTAGCTCGGCGTGGCTACGGCACCGTCATAATATAAACAACCTGTAGCCTGTATGTCTCTCCCCACCCAATGTAATCACACCTCTCATGTCCATGACACGTAAGATCATATCTAATGCAGCAAGTCATAATAAGATCTAAGCATGTATATAAAGTATATGTCATAAAACCTGTAACCTATACAGAATCACCATGAATATCTCAGGAAGATTCTGTCTCATGAATAGTGTCAGGTGTCCTGAGGTATGACGTACTTGATAATGCAAGCACGAGAATGTATAGGGTCTCGATATCCATCTCTATGTGACGTTACACAACTCAGCGTACGGCGTTGGCACCCGAATATTATTCGGACGCTAAGTGTAAAACCCCTAATTCTAAAAAATCGTATTTACCTTTTTAATTAATTATTTAATTGAATTATAGTCATTATGAGCTAATTAGAGAAAATAGAATTTATTTAAATTTTATTTTAGGTGTTTGTGCATTTAGGGGATTTATGGAGCCATTATAAATTTTTTCTAATTTATTTCATGTAGGAGACTCTTTGGACAGTTGCTAGCTTAATGGTATGCAATAATATAAATTCTAGAATTTTTCTATGTATATATATATATATATATACATATATATATATATATTAAATAGAAATATAAAAAGAAATAAGAAAAAGAATTGGAAATGAAAAAGAAAAACAAATAGAAAAAAACCTAAACGGATCTACCTACCCATAACCCGCAACCCATAAGAACCCTAACCCGCTTACACCCATAAGAAGTGGCTAAAACCCAAGCTTCCCCCCCCCCCCCCGCGCGCTGGGATCCCTTCCCCCCGACACACTCTCTCTCTATATATATATAATATGTCTCTTTCGCAAACCCTAAACCTAATCTCAAATCTCTCCAACCCTCTCGACCTCGACCGCGCCGCCGGACCGCCGCCTCCAGCCGCTGCGCCGCCCGCCGGAAAACCAACCCCGCCGACGACCGCACAACCGCGACCCCGCGCGCGACAGATTTTGACTGCAGCATACCTGTGTTCTCGTCTCGATTTCAGCGTCCTTGCTCGACCAAACTCGACCCCGTCTTCACCGGTACGTTCATCACCTATCCCTCTCTAAATCTTGTGCATTAGTTTACCTCATTTAGCGCGTAAACCTAGGCGAAAACAGCGCCCAAGTTGACAGAAATTAACAACTTTTGGGAACGCAGAAAACTGCGGTAACTATCTATGTTCACGGATTCGTATCTCCCACCACAGAGATCCGAATTCGGTTTTTCTTTTTGGTATGCGAAGATCACCTAACCTATTTTAATTTCTGTTATTTACAATAATTTATTAGATGATGTATGTTAAAATAAATTAGGTAAAAAATCCCAAAAATATACTTTTTCCAAATTCAAAAATTTGTGATACGGAGCGCGCCCCGCCAAACGGGACCACCCCGTCGTGTACCAAGTGTACCAAAAGGTGCGTGCAGTATACCCGGACGTGTGGAATTTTGCGAAAACTGATTTGGACGCGTGTGCGCGTCGAAATCAGTCCGTATCCGCAGAAAATCTCCCGTGTCGTGACTTTTGCAAAAGTCTTGCGCATTTAGTGCACGCTCGTCAGAATACGACAAAACTTGTGCCAATAGACTCGTGGTATCATGCTGGTCCTGTGACCCAATTTTCATGCAATTCTGAGACAGTTGACCATGTCGCCTATTGGCGGGCTCCACGGTTGACTTTTTGGGCGAAATTGTGTTCGGCTCACCGGAATTCATATTTGGACATACTGTTGAGTTTGTACTGACATTTAGGGTTTGTTTGACCTATAATTTGTCCCATTTAGAGACCTTTACCCCTAGCACGCTTTTCGGTGCAAAGTGGGCCACTAGTGGATCCCACTTTGACCCAAAATTACCGTTTTGTCCCTGTATCCAAATTGGACGAAAGGGTAGTGTTTTCTAGCTATTTCGCTTATTCTAAAAATGTTGATGATATTTATTTCAGCATCCGGAGACGTTTGTTCTGAGGTCATAGTTTCTGACTCTTGGTGTTTGACATCTGGACGTTACATTTTGCAGCTTCTTGCCAGGCAAGTATACCTTGCCATTGTACTGTTATTTATATTCCATATGATGCATGGATATTTTATTTCTGCTATTTAGTTCATATATTTTAAACTGTTATATAAACTGCGCGTCCAAGGAAACTTGGGTGCAACGACGGTGTCGTCGTGATTGTTTTTATTATGTATATGTATTTGACCTTGTTTATGAGACCGCCCCATTATCATGAAGCATCATTATATTTTATTTGACTGTGATAAAATTTTACACGAGTTGTGAGTCTCATATAGATCACGGACGTACGTATTGGCTGATCATCGGTACGTTTGGGACGTGCGTTAGGGATAACTGCTATTAGAAACTTTGTATGCTAGCAGACTTGGCAGTTATTAGAGGTATTATCGTGTCATGGATGTGATATACTTAGAGCATGGGGTAGGGAGAACAACAAGTACCGCATTTGGGCTCCTTTGCACTTTTTTCTTGTGCGCCAGGATTCTCCGCTGGAGATACGGGTGGTGATGACCACTATATATTATATATTATCAGGCGGCCTCTGGCGTTCAAAAGATGACATGCTTTTTAGGCCCCTGGATCTCCAAGAGAACCATGCCAATCCCAGTTTTCAACTAGATAGCCCACTTGTGGGGAAAGTTGTTCTTAAACTGCATTCACTTAGACGGTTAGGCGACCCATTGGATATTTATTTCAGTACTTTATTGGCATCCTTTTATGTATCTTGTTATGTCCCTCTGAGGACCTGGCCCTTCCAGGTGTATCTATTCATAAGTATTCGTAGGAGCGCAGATCTGGACTGGTTGCTTATATTTTGAGGAGGTCTTCTCTTCGAGCCCCGTGGTTGTTAGTTGATATTCTTATATTGTGTTTGTTGTGTTGTACTTTTATATTCGAGTTGGTAGTGGATTTGTTTCCATCCAACTATCATCTTGAGATACTTTATATTGAGATCTAGTTTCATAGATATGGGTTATTTATCTATTTATGATTTTCTGTGGATGAGATTTAGATTATACCCTGTGACTTGTGATAGATTTATACCACTTGTTGATTTGATATTTATATTACAGCGTACGTATGGGTTTTGGTTTCCATATATTGGAGTGCTATAACCATGCGGCTGGCATGCTTACGTGTCCTAGTCCTACGTATTTTGGGACTGGGACGTGACATATTTTTAGTGGTGGCCCATGCAGGTCGAGAGCATATTATCTCGGTTACGTTACTGTACCGAGCAAGCCTGCACCTAGGAATAGAGTATAGGATCTCATCCACAATTGACTATGATTCATCTTTCTTCTATCTGTTCTATTTGAATAGTTGCATCCTGCTTGATTCATGTACTTCCCTAATAGTTCCTTGAGTATAGCCCCCTCATAGAATATAGAAGTCCCTGTTGTTAGATGCTAAGTAGGGTAACCTTCCTATTAAGAGTACAACTAGAGTGTTGACACATCACTGAGTTAGAATATTTAATGAACTATAGCACCCTTACCTGTAGATGGATTGGCCATTATCTCTTGGTAATTAGGGGTGACTTGAGAGTAGTATAGACACTACTAGAGTCAGTTAGAAATTTGACCATAGTGTTTGACCCTAGCATGAAGGAACCAATAGAGATCCAAGATTTAACAATTGGACTAAACCTAACTTTTATAGTGAGATAATATTAGAACTATAAACTTAGATCATTGTCTTATTATTAGTAGACAACACCTTAGGAAGCCTAGAGGAATGTAATCAACACTTTTTCCTTGATCATATCTCAAACATAGCAACTAGCATACAACTCCCCCTTAGAAAACCATGATGCTATCTAGAGCCCTCTATTTTAATTTCATATATTATTCCTCTGCGACCTTAACGTTCGCTAATTGCACGACGACTAAATTATGTTCTTCTTTTCTTTATCTTTCAAATCGTGCCACCTAAATCTCTCTAATTATAGACCAAGCGATTTTATTCTATGTTAGGATATATAGCTTGTCACGACCCGCACCCGGAAAATCGGGCATGAGTCGTGGGTACGTCCAGCCTACGCCGCAGCATCGACGGTAGAACGCTGTCTAGGTCAACTAACTAGATAATGATCTCACACAAAAATCGGCCATGACCTCTCCAAAAGGAGGGCAACCACACAATCAATATATAAACCTGTCAAGATCTCAACTCCAAACGGAGGAGCAATAGCATAATGATAATCAAGTACTCAATCACGAATCTAAGCACGATAAGATAACAAAGAAGACTAACAACTCCAAAGTCTAACCAACAACAACTACTACAACAACCACAACATCAATAATAATACATCATCCAAAATAATATACAATACAAGGTCTCAATCCAAAACCGGAGACAAATCCGGTGCTAAAAGCTAAAAAAAATAACAACAAAGTCTCAGTGATCCCGGCTACCAACCCGGAATTCACCCCTAAGGTAGAGGGTCCCTGTCTACACCATCGACAGGCTCAGGTCCATAAAACGTCGGACACCACTCCTCCGGATACTCTAAAAAATATGTCCAGTCAGGACTGTAGCAAGTACATCTCTAACAGCAGTTCCATTTAAATGATAAAAACTATAAAACAGTTATAGCAAGTAGCAAGAAGAATGAAGCAAGTATGAAACAAGGAAATATGTATAACTGGTGCATAAAGGTAAAGATGCATGGATATCAGAGCAAGATAGTAATAACTGCAAGATACAAGAAATCTACACTAAGAGTAAGTCTGTGCACATGAACGTGTAGTGAGTCTAGCATAAAAAATATGTAGTGAGTCAAGTCCAGAAACATGTAAGTGAGACAAGTCAAGAAATGCATGAGAGTCCAGACTATAAAGAATGAACTCGGTGTCTTTGAAATACTTGTTTCGACATGTAAACGGCTAGGGGTAAGTACGGCTCACCGCGCACTGGGTGCGCGGCT